>CAXIVM010000235.1:24103-44103 GCA_964035705.1 Porites rus | reverse complement strand
CAAAAGATGAGACATAAATCATCGGACGTACGGCCTAGGCCACCTACGCTCGCTGCGAGCTGCTCTGTATCCAGGCAGTGGATACGTTCGACGTACACCCGTTCAACGGGTCCACGGGAGGCACTCTGCGGGCTCATCCCGGGTTGGCACGAAGCCAAACACACTCATGGATATGCGTACTGACTTGATGGCCGTGCCACACGCCGGCCTAGGGTTCCAATTCCTAAGGGTACAGGTAAGGAAACCTAAAAGGAAGAGGAGGTCCATCGAGCGGAGGTCCCAAGGTTTCAGGTGGCCAGCAACTCCAAAAGAAAACAGTCAAGTTCATCGCCGCTGCAGTAGCCCTTGACTGAAGGAAACAACGAAGTAGACAGCTTGTGCTTTACGTAGGTTTCTCTCTCGGCAGGTACGTCAATCCGGCGTCCCGGATTGATTTCACAGACCAGTGCAAGCGTCTTTGTTAGTGCCAGACTTGCACGGTCCCTGGCACCCCCTGCTAAAAGTTCAAATCATTTCAAACCAATCCGAAGGATCCCTATGATTCCAAGGGTTACACACACACACACACAACCGCCCGCGCCCAAGCTCCCATGCGCACACAGCAGCGGCACCAGCACCAGCACCCAAGCTCCCACGCGCACACAGCAGCGCCACCAGCACCCAAGCTCCCACACGCACACAGCAGCGGCAGCACACAGCAGCGGCACCAGCACCCAAGCTCCCACGCGCGCACAGCAGCGGCACCAGCACCCAAGCTCACACACGCACACGCGCCACCAGCACCCAAGCTCCCACGCGCACACAGCAGCGGCACCAGCACCCAAGCTCACAAAGCGGCACCTCTCTTCCTATACTTGAAGTAAGAACCCCAATAGCTCACGCTATCTGGGGAACAAACACCCTAACTGCCTGAGCTCTCAAAGCGTGGCCTTGTCTACCACGGAACTCCCGGTGTCCACACAGGCTCGCGCCTCAAGATTTGACAACTTCTTGTCTTCTGGCACCTTAAGGTTTGACAACTTTTTGTCTTCTGGCGCCTCAAGATCAACAACTGAACCGATGTGAGCGGCATGTGGCAAACACATGGTATGAAACGGATTTACAATCAACATCCGTTTTTGCAATCAACATGGGGAGGTTCAAGATTCTATACATGATGTACCTGGAACCTGGAAGGCTCCTTCATATTTGGGTGCGACTGAAAAAGTGCAATCGCCAAACACCTTAACGTAACCCAGCCAGGCTGGCATCAGCTTATGGTTGTGCTAAGTTTGACAATGATGACGGCAGAAATGATGCCTCAATTCAAGTCATTGTTGGGGTTGCGTGGTCTGACCCCTTTTCTATCAATAAATATTTGAGAACATCTGACATATTCATATTCAAGATTCATCCAGAAACCGTCTCCGACTTGACTGTTTCAATTCTGCGTTTAAAGATTTTAAAACGCTCTGCTGCCACGGCTCCTGACGTTCCCTCTCCTTCTGCTCTCCCTTCACGCGCCACTTGGCTTCTTGCAACTCCTCTTCGCGTTGCTTCTGCACCTCCTTGCGGTTGCGGTGCAGAATCCGGGGTTGGCCTGGAAGACTGGTCACCTTTAATATTGAAGCTATGGATCACCCCAAGAGCATGATGTAATTAGGATGATTGGACCGCTGGGCGCTGCGATCCAGTATGGACCTTGTCTCACGATGTTGAGTGTGATTTGTCATGACTTCTGTGCGCCAGGTGCTTTTCCAAACTCCTTCGGCAGTAAGCTACGGCATCTCATGGGTCGACGTCTGATTCGGTAACCAAACGGTCTGATTCGGTAACTCTGATTCGGTAACCAAAAGCACTGATTCGGTAACCAAAACGTCTGATTCGGTAACCAAAACCGCTGATTCGGTAACCAAAACCGCTGATTCGGTAACCAAAAACCAAAACCGCTGGTTCTGTAAAAAACAGCTGATTCGGTAACCAAAACCAGGAAGCCAAAACCAAAAACATTTCCAAAAGAAGACACTGATGACCCGGGTAGTAGTAGTAGTAGTAGTAGTAGTAGTAGCAGTAGTAGTAGTAGTAGTGGTAGTAGTAGTAGGAGGAGGAGTAGTAGTAGGAGGAGTAGGAGTAGGAGTAGGAGTAGTAGGTGGTGGTGGTTCTAGTGCCACCGATGCAAAATCTCTCCGCGAAGCAACAGGAGAAACGTTATCTTGTTGGCCATGATTCCCCCCCACCCCCTGTGTTTTGTAGGGTCCTAGGCTCCCCTAGGCGTGTCTACGCTATGCGTGTGTAGCACCTGTTGTTGGTAGATAGATCTTGTATATACCTCTTCAGTCAGCTGCCGCTCTAATTCATTTGGCTCAAGACTTTGTAGGCCAATACTGCACTGCAGCCACAGAGAAAAGGTGTGCATCGCTGCCGCTCGCACACTCGCTTGTGGTTGGGTCTTACTTGGTGTACTCGATCAGGTCCAGTATACTCTACTGCCACTTGGGGGAACCTACCCCTCAAAGTGGTAGCGGAGCTTGTGTCTCCTGCTTCGCCACGGTCGAGTTTGCCTCGCGCAGGTTCGTCCGATATTCCGGACAGGAGACAACCAAGTAGCCCACCTGTCTGAAGAGTAGTGACCATGGTCCAGATCTTTAACATAGATACGGACAATGAATCAGAGTATAGTCACCAGGAAGAGTCGAAACCAGAGGAAGTTCCCAGCAGTCAAGATCCTCAGGTTCGACATTCCGGACTTATAACCAGCACCAGGTGTCAAAAGGACGCCAAAGATTCCCCCGTCCTTCTATGGACAGTCATCTTGGTTCGAGCTTGAAGATTTGATCGATGACTGGGTAAACATAACTACCCTATAGAGAAGCTTGGTCCTTCGCTTGACCGGAAACGCAGAGTATTACAAGAAAATGCTTGACAATGAGCAGCTTCGTAACGAAAGAAACGGCATTGCGTACTTCAAGGAAACGTTACACCCATACTTTGTCAAGGGAGCAAATCATGTCTTTCTCTGGCGTTTCATGCAGCTCTGTAGGGCCTGGCGCGGAAACAGGAATTTGTCAGTTGGATCGCGCGTTTTGAAGTTGCAAGTAAGAAAGTCATGGAAGCCTTCATGGGCTTATTAGATCTTTCAACTGTTCCACAGCCTGATGATTTCAACTTTACTGATATCCTCCCGCAACAACCGTACTTGCTACTTCAAGGACTTCAAGATCCCACAGAAAGGAGAGAGAATGCAGAAAGGATTCGTTCTGAACACATCGATGCCATGAAACAAGCACATCGTGATACTTTTCCATTGTCTGATAACTTGACGTCGCTTATCTTCTTATTCAGTCCGACTTGAATGAACAGCAAAGAGAAAGGTTTGTAGCCAGCATGGCCTTACGTCAGGTGAACATGAACAACTACACATACTTAGGTGTCAAAGGCTTATTCCTTGATCTCTTTTGCGGAACCGCCACAGGAACTGCCGATCCTTCAGTCCGCAGGCAAAGAAGATCCACTTTCCTTGTCCTCGATGAAGGAGACTTGGAGGAAGAATCCGGATACTGGGGTGATGGATCAGGATACAGGCGAAGAAGGATTTGCGAGATCGTTAGCAGCAAAAGGAGGAGAATCCATGGAAGAAGATTCAGAGAACCAACCAAAGGCGGCAAAGGAAAAGGCCGCGGAAAAGGCAGAAGACCCGGCTTTGTGAGCCGTAGAGGCAAAGGTGCAGGGGCGCACTATGCAGAGTACCCTGACAACTCCGGTTTCTATGGAAAAGGCAAGAAAGGAAAGAAAGGTGGAAAGAAAGTTTCAAAGGAAAGGATGCCTTTGAAGGCAAAGGAAAGAGCCAGCAACAGAATCAATTTCAACAATCCAATGTTGCAACCACCGACAAGCCTTCAACAGCTCAGTCAAATCCTAACGCCGAAGAAACCTGGAGTGCACATGAATCACATGAAGCAAGTTGGTCATGGGACTCATATGGATATCACACAGACCAGTACTATCCAGAAGATGTCTGGCAGGCAAAAGAAGCCACTTGGCAACAATGGACATATTACGCGGACGGACAGACGGACAGACCGCGAAACAAAGAGCAGACAAGCTCAGAGCCAAGGCCTGACCAGCACAACCAGTCAACAGATATCCGATATTCCGGACATCATACAGAAGATTTGACTAGTGAAGAACATGTTTCTCAACAGTATCACCTAAACCCTGCCAGTAGTGAGGAAGACTACCGACATTCCGGTTGTTCTGAGATGATTGATCCACGCTTCTGTTCATCATTTGTCAACTTTGACGATGGATTTCACCATGCATTGCTCTCTGAATACGCCGACTTGAGGTACAGTCCGACCTATGTGATCATTGACAGTGGCCGTACCAGAGCGATGGGCTCGAGGACCGCCATCCTGCGTCTAGTGAAGGCATGTAAGAGACACTACAAGTAGTTCCCGGGCAAGCCGGCGGTGGAAGTTTCCTATAAGAAGAAATTGACCTATAGGAGTGTCCACGTTCTCTCCAACATGCGCGTCCTCCAGTCAAACGCACGCACTAGAAAGTCGCCAGTTCTCACCATCCAGCTCCACAGATACTCCGCGTACTAAAGTTGTACTACAAAGTCGCCAGTTCTCAGCTTCCAGCTCTACAGATTGCTCCGCGTACTAAAGTTGTACTAGAAAGTCGCCAGTTCTCATCATCCAGCTCCACAGATACTCCGCGTAGTAAAGTTGTACTACAAAGTCGCCAGTTCTCCTCGTCCAGCTCGCCAGATACTCCGTGTACTAAAGTTGTACTACCAAGTCGCCAGTTCTCAGCTTCTAGCTGCACAGATTGCTCCGCGTACTGAAGTTACTGAAGTTGCACCACAAAGTCGCCAGTTCTCATCGTCCAGCTTGCCAGATACTCCGCGTACTAAAGTTGTACTACAATGTCGCCAGTTCTCAGCTTCCAGCTCTACAGATTGCTCCGCGTACTAAAGTTGTACTAGAAAGTCGCCAGTTCTCAGCTTCCAGCTCTACGGATTGCTCCGCGTACTAGAGTTGTACTACAAAGTCGCCAGTTCTCAGCTTCCAGCTCTACAGATTGCTCCGCGTACTAAAGTTGTACTAGAAAGTCGCCAGTTCTCAGCTTCCAGCTCCACAGATACTCCGCGTACTAAAGTTGCACTACAAAGTCGCCAGTTCTCAGCTTCTAGCTGCACAGATTGCTCCGCGTACTAAAGTTGTACTACAAAGTCGCCAGTTCTCAGCTTCCAGCTCCACAGATACTCCGCGTACTAAAGTTGCACTACAAAGTCGCCAGTTCTCATCGTCCAGCTCGCCAGATACTCCGTGTACTAAAGTTGTACTACGAAGTCGCCAGTTCTCAGCTTCTAGCTGCACAGATTGCTCCGCGTACTGAAGTTGCTAAAGTTGTACTACAAAGTCGCCAGTTCTCAGGTTTGAGCTCCCCAGATGCTGTGCCTGCCACGAAATCTGCACATGGAGGTTCACAAAGTGCTGTGCCTGCCACGAAATCTGCACATGGAGGTTCACAAAGTGCTGTGCCTGCCACGAAATCTGCACCTGGAGGTTCACAAAGTGCTGCACCTGCCACGAAATCTGCACATGGAGGTTCACAAAGTGCTGCGCTTGCCACGACATCTGTACATGGAGGTTCACAAAGTGCTGTGCCTGCCACGAAATCTGCACATGGAGGTTCACAAAGTGCTGCACCTGCCACGAAATCTGCACATGGAGGGTCACAAAGTGCTGCACCTGCCACGAAATCTGCACATGGAGGTTCGCAAAGTGCTGTGCCTGCCACGAAATCTGCACATGGAGGTTCACAAAGTGCTGCACCTGCCACGAAATCTGCACATGGAGGTTCACAAAGTGTTGCGCCTGCCACGAAATCTGCACATGCAGGTTCACAAAGTGCTGTGCCTGCCACGAAACCTGCACGAAACAAGCGAAAACTCTAATCCCAATGGACGGACGATTCCGACCATGACCCGAGACCGTCTCGCAACCGTCGTTCCGCATCAAGGTCTTGCCAGCTTCGGAGCCACCGGTTCCATTGAAAAATACAGCAGTTCGTGCATTCGCTATCTCTCCACAACGCATTTTGTGATGCGCCTGCCACGAAATCTGCACATGGAGGTGCACAAAGTGCTGTGCCTGCCACGAAATCGGCACATGGAGGTTCACAAAGTGCTGCGCCTGCCACGAAATCTGCACATGGAGGTTCGCAAAGTGCTGCACCTGCCACGACATCTGCACATGGAGGTTCACAAAGCGCTGCACCTGCCACGAAATCTGCACATGGAGGTTCACAAAGCGCTGCACCTGCCACACATGGAGGTTCACAAAGTGTTGCGCCTGCCACGAAATCTGCACACGCAGGTTCACAAAGTGCTGTGCCTGCCACGAAATCTGCACTTCAAGAAACAAGTGAAAACTCTAATCCCAATGGACGGACGATTCCGACCATGACCCGAGACCGTCTCGCAACCGTCGTTCCGCAGACCTTGACTTGCCAGCTTCGGAGCCACCGGTTCCATTGAAAAATACAGCATTTCGTGCGTTCGCTATCTCTCCACAACGCATTTTGTGTTGCGCCTGCCACGAAATCTGCACATGGAGGTGCACAAAGTGCTGTGCCTGCCACGAAATCTGCACATGGAGGTTAACAAAGTGCTGCACCTGCCACGGAATCTGCACATGGAGGTTCGCAAAGTGCTGCACCTGCCACGACATCTGCACATGGAGGTTCACAAAGTGCTGCACCTGCCACGAAATCTGCACATGGAGGTTCACAAAGCGCTGCACCTGCCACACATGGAGGTTCACAAAGTGTTGTGCCTGCCACGAAATCTGCACACGCAGGTTCACAAAGTGCTGTGCCTGCCACGAAATCTGCACTTCAAGAAACAAGTGAAAACTCTAATCCCAATGGACGGACGATTCCGACCATGACCCGAGACCGTCTCGCAACCGTCGTGCCGCAGACCTTGACTTGCCAGCTTCGGAGCCACCGGTTCCATTGAAAAATACAGCATTTCGTGCGTTCGCTATCTCTCCACAACGCATTTTGTGTTGCGCCTGCCACGAAATCTGCACATGGAGGTTCACAAAGTGCTGCACCTGCCACGAAATCTGCACATGGAGGTTCGCAAAGTGCTGTGCCTGCCACGAAATCTGCACAAAGTGCTGCACCTGCCACGAAATCTGCAGCTGGAGCTGGAGTTGCCTGGAGCTAACTGGAGCTAGAGCTATTGAAACTAAGAGCTTATTGGAGCTAGAGCTATTGACACTAGAGCCAACTGGAGGTAGAGCAAACTGGATGATAAGTAGTGTATGATGAGTGGTGTATGATGAGTGGTGTATGATGAGTGGTGTATGATGAGTGGTGTATGATGAGTGGTGTATGATGAGTGGTGTATGGTGACTGGTGTCTGATGAGTGGTGTATGATGAGTGGTGTATGGTGAGTGGTGTATGATGAGTGGTGTATGATGAGTGATGTATGATGAGTGGTGTATGATCAGTGGTGTATGATGAGTGGTGTATGATGAGTGGTGTATGATGACTGGTGTATGATGAGTGGTGTATGATGAGTGGTGTATGATGACTGGTGTATGATGAGTGGTGTATGATGAGTGGTGTATGATGAGTGGTGTATGATGAGTGGTGTATGATGAGTGGTGTATGAAAAGTGGTGTATGATGAGTGGTGTATGATGAGTGGTGTATGATGAGTGGTGTTTGATGATTGGTGTATGATGAGTGGTGGTTGAACAGCTGTTGAATGTCCGTAACACGGAAGTTTTGCACACTAAACTTCCTTTGACAATTCAGCCAAGATTGATTTCTCATTTGAGCCTTCGCCAAGTCGATTCTCATTCGCCAATGGTGAGCAATCCAATGTTCGTGAGAAGCTTGTGATCTATTTTCAGAATGACCAATCACCCACTGGGTGGGTTTCCACTGCAATTGACATTCTCGACCAAGGAGACGTACCAATTCTGTTCAATGTCGAACAGCTACGCAATCTTCGCATGTCAATTGAACATGCTCCTGTCGGCGGTTGTCTAACTTGTCCCTTGTTCGGCTTAATACGTCTTTCATTGCCGCACTTCGAACCATAATGTCTTAGACATCATGATGTTTGCCAGCTCAGTTCGCAAGCCCAACCACAGCTTCACAGCAATCAATCCTTCGCTTGCATCATGTCCAGCCAGCAATGGCAAGCATCGAGCACATACGTATAAAGATGGATGCAAGAAGTCAGCCACATCAGAAGTCAAGGAGGACAAGTCAGCAGCCGACATTCCGGCAGTGAAGAAGCCGGAAAAACAGATCGCAAGCGGAGATGCCAAGGTCGATCCGCCTTCGAAAATTATTTCGATGCCGCCACCGGCTAAAAAGGTGACACCTCCGACATTGAGGAAGACAGAAAAGTCACCTGATTTTGGCACACCATTTGAGCATTCAAAGATCTCAAGCTCTAGTTCAGGAGCAGAAAAGCCTGATGTACCTCCTGCAGAGCCAGATGAGCCGGTGAAGCCAGATCGTCAGGAAGAAACAAAGGAAGACATGAAACCTGAACCAATGAGAGAAGAAAGCACCAAAGGTTTCAATCACATTGCCGTTAGCATTGCAGAGAATTCATGAAAAGCTGTCTCATCCTACTGAACTTTTGAAACTGCATCTGAAGCATTACCATATGTCAACTGAGCAGTTCAAGAAACGAACATCAGCTTTGAAGATTCCTGCCAAGATATATGAAGAATATGACAAGGTAGTTAAGCAGTGTGACACTTGTCAGAAGTCAAAGATAGCACCATCGCGGTCAAGAATTTCAGGTATGAGAAGCGAAGCGTTCGGTGAACTCACCTTTGTCGATCACGGCGAATTCGCTATCAACGAGAAGTCCAAACTTCTTTTCTTGATCATTGATGACGGCGCCACTTCAATGACCACTGCCTATGTCTGCAACGGCAAAACAGAAGTTGAAACCATTGGCCATCTCTTGGAGTATTTTGAACATACCAGCTGAATCCTAAGTATTTTGTCGGTGATCAAGGTTTCATGGGTACTGAACTTGAAGCCTTTTACAACAGGAAGAATATCCGACCGATTACTCTAGGACCTGGTACTCCATGGCCAAACAGAGCAGCTGAAGCAGCTGTTCGCATGTACAACTTGAGGCCAGACGGGGTGAAGGAAAGCTAGCCGGGCGGGGAGGCGTGGGCATGCCAGGGTGTGGCTGCCCAGACAACCAAGCAACAGACCACCAAGCAGCAGCAGCAGCAACGGACCGCCAAGCAGCTGCAGCAGCAAAGCAGCTGCAGCGAACCACCAAGCATCTGCAGTCTACCACCAAGCAGCTGCAGCAAACCACCAAGCATCTGCAGTCTACCAGAGTCTACCACCAAGCAGCTGCAGCAAACCACAAAGGAGCAGCAGTAAACCACCAAGCAGCAGCAGCAGCACCACCAGCAGACCAGCAGCAGCAGACCAGCAGCAGACCAGCAGCAGCAGCAGACCAGCAGCAGCAGACCACCCAGCGCAGCAGACCAGCAGCAGCAGCAGACCACCCAGCAGCAGCAGCAGACCACCCAGCAGCAGACCAGCAGCAGCAGCAGACCACCCAGCAGCAGCAGCAGACCACCCAGCAGCAGACCAGCAGCAGCAGCAGCAGACCACCCAGCAGCAGCAGCAGACCACCCAGCAGCAGCAGCAGCAGCGGCAGCAGACCACCCAGCGCAGCAGCAGCAGCAGCAGCAGCAGTGGACCACCCAGCGCAGCAGCATACCACCCAGCAGCAGCAGCAGCAGCAGCAGCAGCACCACCACCAGACCACCCAGCAGAAGAATTTGCAGCAGACCACCCAGCAGGAGCAGACCACACACCACAAGCAGCAGCAGCAGCAGACCACCCAGCAGCTGCAGCAGAACACCAAGCAGCTGCAGCAGACCACCAACCCGCAGCAGCAAACCACCACCCAGCAGCAGCAGCACCAGCAGACCACCAAGCAGCAGCAGCAGACCAGCAGGCAACAACAGACCACCAAGCAGCAGCAGCAGCAGCAGCAGCAGGCAACAACAGACCACCAAGCAGCAGCAGACCAGCAAGCAACTGCAGCAGACCAGCAGCAGCAGCAGCAGCAGCAAACCACCCAGCAGCAGCAGCAGCAGCAGCAAACCACACAGCAGCAGCAGCAGCAGCAGCAGCAGCAAACCAAGATTTTGATGAGTTCAACACGAGTTCAAAAGGTGGCCCTCGTTTTGCACCACTTTCGCGCCGAATTCTATTCTACATGGCCACCGAACACCAAGCAGCTGCAGCAAAACACCAAGCAGCTGCAGCAGACCACCCAGCAGCAGCAGGAGGAGCAGCAGCAGACCACCCAGCTGCAGACACCAGCAGGCGAGCACGTGAGGCCATAATGTTGGAAATGCTAGGCCAAAATTGCTACGAATTAACACCTTTTTGGGTGGAATGTTTTCTTGCATCACAGCCTTGCCCCTCGTACACCACTAGTTCCGATGTGGAGTCAGGTAGCGTCATTTGGCTTTGCGCACTCGGACTATCGGCACTCAAAGCTTGACAAAACTGCTTTAGAGCGCACGTGGAGTCCAAGTGCTCCCACAGTGCATAGCCGGAGGGAATGAACCGGGAAAAGGAGGCGCAGCCAAGGCGGCACCAGACCACCCAGCAGCAGAAGGAGCAAATCCAGCAGCAGCGGCGGCGGCGGCGGTAGCAGCAGCAGACCACCCAGGATCAGCAGCAACCCCGCAGCAGCTGCTGCGGCAGCATCAGCAGCAAACACAACAGCAGCAGCCGCGGCACCAAACCGAGTAGCAGCCACAACAGCGCCAGCAGCAGCACCCCACCCCGCAGCAGCAGCAGGAGACGCAGCCAAGGCAGACCACCCAGCAGGAGCAAAATCCAGCAGCAGCAGCAGCAGCAGCAGACGAGCACACCTAGCAGCAGCAGCAGACCAGCAGCAGCAGCAGCAGCAGACCAGCAGCAAACCAGCAGCAGCAGACCACCCAGCGCAGCAGACCAGCAGCACCAGCAGACCACCCAGCAGCAGCAGACCACCCAGCAGCAGACCAGCAGCAGCAGCAGACCACCCAGCAGCAGCAGCAGCGGCAGCAGACCACCCAGCGCAGCAGCAGCAGCAGCAGCAGACGCAGCAGACGCAGCAGACCACCCAGCAGCAGCAGCATACCACCCAGCAGCTGCAGCAGAACACCAAGCAGCTGCAGCAGACCACCAACCCGCGGCAGCAAACCACCACCCAGCAGCAGCAGCAGCAGCAGCAGCCCACCCCGCAGCAGCAGCAGGAGACGCAGCCAAGGCAGACCACCCACCAGGAGCAAAATCCAGCAGCAGCAGCAGCAACAGACGAGCACACCAAGCAGCAGCAGCAGCAGACCAGCAGCAGCAGGAGCAAACGAGCACACCAGGCAGCAGCAATTACAGCAGCAGCAACAGCAATAATTTTTTGCCACCCGCTCACCGCGCGCAGGGGGGAGTTGAACCTGCGGAGGGGGGGGTCCATAAGATTGATTTAATCAATTATTTGAGGTTTCTGCCACCCCATTACTTGCTAAAGCAAGAGCAACTTCAGCTAGCTAAGGCTAGCTTTCGCGCAAAGCAGATCGCTCTGACGCTTATCAAGGCCGTGTCCGAGGATACATCCAGATACGAGATCACGTACCGTCAACTCTTCAGACAAGCATCACTTGCCAGGAACTCCATGGTTACTTTTGGTGGGGTATCTCCATTGGAAATTGCACTTGGGAGACGACCTGCTGATCTTTTGTATCCAGGGAACATGACACCTGAACAGCTAACAGCTTCACCTCCTTCTCCTGAAAAGAACATTGATACCCTTAGAACACTTGCCATGAAGTCCTACTTAGAAGCCAAACATCAGACGATTTGAGACGAGACATTTCTGCAAGACTTCAACTGAGTGACGGTCCATTCTACCCTGGAGATAAGATCTATGATTGGACAGAAGACAAATCAGATGGAACTCACAGTGGTAAGTGGATCAAAGGCAAGGTTATCAGTTCTGAAGGTGGTATGGTTGGTATAGACTTGGGCGCCCGAATCTCGAAGGTCAACATCAGTAAGGTTAGGAAGGACATAAATCCGATTGAAGATGTTGAGGCGCCGCTCGATCCGATTGCACTATTGAGTTCTGAGAGCGCACGGACCGACATTCCCGTCTCTGACCACGCCAGCTCTTTAGTCCAGGGCGATGGAGCCCAGATCGGCGTTGAAGGCTTTACATATTCCTCTTACGCATGGCAACCAGTCATGTCTGGCAAGATTGATTTTCTAGAACTGTTCGCAGGTTCAGCACGGTTGAGTCAAGTAGCTGCTATGAATGGTTTGCGTGTTGGACAACCTATTGACCTCAGAACAGGTTTTGATATCTTGACCAGCGACGGTCGTAAGAGGACGATGGAGATCATCGAGGAACAGAAGCGGCGGTGGACTGCGCTCCTTGGAGTCAGATGACCAATATCCATGATCGCCAAGCCAGAGATCAGCGAGGCCATTTTATCATTGAGAATCCTGCTTCATCAGCATTATGGTACGCCAGATGTTTTCAACGTCTTTTGTCGCAACATGGCGTTACCTATGGCACTCTTGACATGTGTTCATTTGGAATGAAGGACCCTAGTGGCTATTACTACAACAAACCAACGTCTCTTTTACACAATCTCGATGAAGATATCATGTCACCAGTGTTCAAGAGATGTACTGTAGTAATAAGCTTGGGGGTGTTCAACATCAGCATCAACCATTGGAAGGTTCAGCACCAGGCTATGGAAGCAGAACGAAGTTAGCGCAAAAATATCCTTACCGTTTCTGTTCCAAGCTCATTCGCTGTCTTTTGCCTCTGGGAAGCCATCATGGACTGTTTCACGCGCAGGCTACCGTAGTTGCAGATTTGCTAGACGGACTCGACATTCCGGGTCTAGAGTCACTGCAGAGCTTCCTGATAGAAAACACGGGAGTTTGTTCACTTTAGTGAATCTCACTCCCTAAGGGACATGAGTATAGTCCCTGGTCAGAGTCATTTCACATTGCCACATGATGTTTCACATGTGCGCCAGATTTTCGCACCTACCATGGCATTTGAGCACGCCACAATTCTGCGAGGTACTTTTGAACCGCTGAAGGTCAGGTACCGACACACCGCAGGTGTACTGTTTTTGTGGCGTAAGAAGGATAACACTAAGTTGTATATCCAGTCACATCCTTTTGACGATTTGTCGAAGTTGGTGGAGTCTACTTGGAGCTGTGTTCTTTTCTGGAATTCTGATGGTCCTGCGCCTTCCAAACCTGCTCAAACACCTATCTTAACCGACACTGTTGGCGCACTACCGGCACCACCAATTGATGAGCACATGTCAACACCTAACAACAACATGCCTGGAGACATTCCAGATGAACCATTTCTTGCACCTTTGACTCCTGTCCAGCCAGACACTCCTGTTGTCCCCACGGCCCTACTCTTGTCGTTCCTCCTAATGTCCCGGATGAACATATGACATCACCTGAGAAAGGACAGCTTGATTTTCCTGTGTCTGAACGCCCTTCGACGAAAGCTCGTCCGACTCGTCCTTCTATGCCAGTGCCACAGACGCCTGACTCGCCTTCACCTCCACCGGTTCCACCGAGCAACCATCTGGGGGGCGATGATCAACTCGCATTTTCGCCGCTGCCGGTCGTCCAAACCGCGAAACCAGAGAAGAAACCTGACACTAAACCGCAGGAAGATGATGAGGACGCCGGTGATCCTGACGCACAACCATCCGGACATCCTTTGCCGTTCGCAGAAGGTGATGAACCTCCAGTGTCACCACAAGAAGAGCACGCTGCGTCCGATATTCCGGATGAAGAGTTTGTTGATGTGGAAGAAGGAGAGGAAGAAGATAACGATGACTCAGACGCCACCATCGACTATCATGATCTGTTCGTGGACGAAGGCAGTTGGAGTTATCTTGGCTGTCAGCCGAACAGAAGCTTTGCAGCAATACTGGTTCGTTCACTGTCCCCAGATACATCGATGGTGCGCCTGTTGACCTTAAGTCTGTACCGTCCTACGCTGACTTCGTCACACCGTCTTCGTACATTGCAGAGAAGAAACGTCAGCCAATTCGTAAGAACTACGCGGATATCAAGGAAGTCTACTCCGGCATTACGGAGGAAGACAGAGCCTTCCTGACTTTGTACCAGTCTAACGCAGATAAGTTCTACCTTGTCGGCAAGAAACGTAAGGAAGCAACCCAGCAAGAGAAACGCCAGTTTGCCAAACAGTTCCTAGAAGCAAAGCACGCCGAATGTAAGTCATGGTTTGACAACGATGTCTTTGAGCTTTGATATGCGTAAGTTGAGGATTAGGAACTATGTTTCTGGACGCTGGGTCCTTACGATCAAGAAGGATAAGGACGGTAATTTTCTCAAGTGTAAAGCACGCTGGGTACTTAAGGGTTTCCAAGATAGACAAAAGGACACCTCAGACCGACAGTCCTGCAGCCAGTTGTTCTGGTTTTCGTTGCGCAACACAGTTTGCCGCGAACTGCCAGTGGGATCTGTACCACATGGACCTGAAGACTGCCTTCCCACAAGGCGAAGCACATGATGAGACTAGAGACACCATATGCCAGATCCCGGCAGAATGCGGATATCCACCACATATAGGAGCTGAGATGAAGAAATCCGCTTACGGCCTGAACGATGCACCTCGTAGATCCTCGTAGATGGTGGCAGGTTGCCGATAAGGCACTTCATAGTTATGGACTTGCGCCTACTCGCACCGACCGATGCACCTATATTCTGTATGGCGACAAGACGTCATCCAAGGACTCATCCCTCATCACTGTCCAAGAAGTCTTCGACATACCGAAGAACCTCTACCTCGACCGATCCTGTTCAAGAAGCCCTTGATATGTTGCTAGATCCTGTAGCACAGAACAATGCCCAAGGCCGGAAGCCGCATGGGTTTTTTTGTCTTCACGTCGATGACTTGTTCATGGCCGGAGGCAAGGTCTTTGCAGACAAGGAAGGTGTTAGCTAGCGCTCGCAAGGACTTCAATGTAGGTTCAGAGGACAAGAATGACATCCTGTTTGTTGGTCAGCGCATAAAATGGAAGACTCATGAGAAGCATGGACCATACATCTCTTGCGATCAAAAGCTTGCTGTAGATGCTGTAGAGGAAATCCAGCACGAGAAACATCTAAAAGACAACTCAGCTTGCAATCCCCAGACGCATACTGCTTATCGATCTGTTTTAGGCCAACTTAATTGGTTGCAGAGTCGAACGCAAGTTCATGTGTGTTACAAGTTCTCCAGATGCGCGTCCGCCGCTTCGAGTCCAACCATTGGTGACGTCCGTGAGATCAACAAGGTCGTCCGCACCATGAAGAGCCAATACGTCGATGCACGTTTTGGCCTCTGAAAGGTCATCAACGCACCCTTGGTTTTCCAGATGCATCGTATCCTAATAATAGTGACAAGTCCAGTCAGCGTGCACATGTCATCTGTTTGGCCGAAGAGAGACAACCATACAACGCATACAACGCTCGACATTCCGAGAAGAAAGATAGTTCTGCAACACGTGGATCCATCATAGACTACGAAAGGCATAAGATCACCACGACTACTCAGTCAACCACGGTTGCCGAACTTCAAGCCTTGATGAAGTGTTTTGGCACTTGTCTCTTCCTTCGTGCTCTCACGGGCAGCATCAAGAGGAACGTCCCGTGACCCTGCCAGCCGACATTCCGGCAAAGGCAAGGCAAAGGCAAGGGCCGCAAAGGCAAGGAACGCCGAGATCCCGGACCACGACCAAAGGGCATGGATTCTGCCTATGATCGGCCAGACTACGGTGTCAGCACTTGCTTCGTGTTTTGCTTCTAGCTCATCTGGTCGGGATTCTTCAAGATCGGCGAGGCCGCCATCAGGCGGAGTGCGAAATGCAAAAGGAACTCGGCTTTATCCTCCGACATTCCGGATGGACCCATGCCGACAAGTCACTGTCCGTCTTTGAGCTGATTGCGGGTGCCCGGCAGGAAGAGGAACCGGTCTTCCCCGCAATCAAAGGCGTCTCAAATTTTGTAATTGGCGCGAACACTCTCAGGAGACCATTAATATGCTCTTTACAATTATGTATAACCAAAAGGGCCGGTATCAGATTGGAGTTCTGAGCGTATCTGATCACCGAAACGGCGAGAAGCTCATCGACCGGCCCAGCGTTACGGCTCAGGAGCGCAAAGCATTAGCCTCTCAATATAAGCAGCTTAAGGCCGCACATGTTTTTGTTCAAGCTGTATCCAATCATTCAGGCGACGCCGACATTCCGGCATCAGCTTTGAAGATCGCACAGTGCCACCTTTCCGACATTCCGGACAGCTTGGTGCACATGACTGAATTTCGCCACCTCCGTTCGATCATTCAGCACGGCTTGTTGCCAGGAGGTGGAAACATTGTGGGCACGAAACAGAGGAATATGAACCATTTTCTTTCAATTGGCTCCTTGCTCCTCGCCCACGAGCACATCCGTCCGACAGCAAACGTAGCCCTGGTTTTGTCGAAAGCTACATTAGAGACGCACCGTGAGATTCAGTTCTGTCTCTCTAAAAACGGCTACTTCTTGACCAAGAACGTCATTACGTTCGGCCTTTTAGGTTTAGCGTGGAACGTCGGGGATAAGAAAGCAGGCCGTTTCTTGGAGCCAAGCCGTGCACCGTCCGCAAGCAAACGCAAGGTGCTTGCTCCGACAATCCGGAGACAAAGTACCATGATCCATCCTCGAAGAAGCGAGCAACTTCACGCGCACGAGAGGTCATGCAGGACGCAGCCGACGCGCAGAAAGCCGAGTTTCAATTCAATCGCACCAGAATTCATGACCTGCCTCGCTTGTAGCCAAGGGGATGTTTTGTTCTTTTGCCGAGCATGCGGACACGGCACATGCCTCGATTGTTAACACGATAAGAGCAACCAATGCACTTGCATCTCGACGTGTTTAAGCACCGCTCGGAAAACGCGAGAGAGAGGAGATCACGGCAGAGATTGGCTTCACCACGCCGTTCGCTCCAGAGTCCGGGGGCTGGCATCCCTTAGACCGACTCGCTGGCCGTCGTCGCCGTCTTCGTGCAATGAGGGACTTAGTGGAAGGCGGCGGATCCACAGGCTATGCCGCGATGGATCGCATTATTTTAGAGGAATCTGGCAAATACCACTATAGCAATCATCCCACATATCACGCCAGCGACATTCCGCCACTGGTCGAGCACTGGAACAACCAGTCAGATATTGCTCCTTACCCTATCGTCCGACCGAGCTGCTTCCCGCCGATATTCCGGCGAGGAATTGAGGCACATCGTTGATTTGAGCCGGAGCTACATGGCAGGCTTCAGAGTAAACCACGGTGATTCCAACCTTGATGATGCAAAACTCCTCCGTTCCACTGAACACGTCTCAGTTTTGCTGCTCAACATGGGCGACATTAACCGTCCGCCTCACTTCAATGGGAAGCAGCGGTTGCCCAGCAACTCCAAGATACCGACCAGCACTGCGTTCTTCCGCGCTACTTGGTCAGGAATACCGACCACGTAACGGTGCTTTTGGAAGCGGGCGGCTTGGATCGACACAGCGATTTGTTCCGACAATATAACCAGATGTGTATCGTAGCACTGCCAGATGGCGAATCACATCCAATCGCCTGCGTCAGCTCCTCAGACGGCATTACGTCTCGGCTGGAGCTAATTCGCCGCATTGAACTCGAAGCTGACCGCCTTAACTGGCTGGCACACGCGGCTACCTTTCGAGTGATCTGGGGCACGGTCGGAGACGACACCCACGGTGGAATAACAACCGATAAGGGAGTCCGCATGAATCTTCGCCTAGCCATTGAAGAACACGGCGAGGACCCTGCCGAAGACATGGGAGTAGTTTTTTGCCCTGATGCATTAGGTGTAGTACAGGCAACAACCACCTTTCTCCAGGTTGAACCCATTGATGCTGAGGTTCTGTTCCACGAGAGTGCGACATTCCGGACTGGACGCCTTGCATTTAATTTCACCTGAACTCCTACGCATTAAATGATTGCATAACAGCAGGAAAGTCAGCTCTTACCAAGATTTTGGTAACTGCTGCGGCGGACCACGTGGACGTCATTGTGTGTGACGCAAATTTGTTCACCAAACGTAATTTCAGGCAGGATCGACATTCCGATCTGGCTACCGGCGCAGTCCTCACTATCTTAGACCAAATTCTTGTTTCTGCTAACAAGTTGTGCGAGTCCAGTAAACTTAAACGCATCACCTATAACTGGGAAGTCTCGACGCTTGCTACCGAGCAACTCCCCGCACTAGAAGGACGCGATGCCGACGTCGACTGTTTGACGCAGATCGCACTGAATTACGCTAAGGACATGCACACACTGCTGAGAAGGTCATCCGACATTCCGGAAGACCAAGGCCATGTAGGATATGAAGGACCTCCACGCCAAAAGGAGACGACCATTGAGCCCAACGAGTTTCTCAAGCACTTAAATCATTTTGATTTCTGCCTCGAATCAAACGATGAGGCTTTCCATCACCCATTCCAATGCAATTTCTCGTTGGCAGCTAGGTCCAATAACCGTGCGCGCGGAGAAGCCTCTGCTGAGCATCGTCGCCAAAAGGACAATGAGCGCATTCACTGGAGAAGACAAGAGCGACAGGATTGGTGGCAATCCAGGCTCGTCCCCGTCCTGGTGGCAATCCGGACAGTCCGGCCGGGACTCCGGATACAGAGGCTACCGCAGATGGTAAAAAACGTCCACGCATAGCCGATATTCCGGTATTTGCATTTGAAAATTTGCAACTCAATCGACCCAAGTATTTTCAGCGCAATAGACTTGATTAAATCATTTTCAGGAAACAGCAACAAGCCTTTGTAAGGTTTGACTTAACTGTAAAGATTTGAACAGCCTTGAATGAACTTCCGACATTACGGAAAGTTTGACGGCAAGAATATGCCTTTCGTAGATTTTGTAGATAGTCTGACGTTAAGTTAAATAAATAATATATTAAATAGATAGGAATTGAGGGAGGTAGATGTTGAAAAAAACGACCATATAATTTTAGCTTCCATTATTCACAGCTTTACAATATACAGTGGGTAATTATTGACCAAATATAAAACGTGTACGAAAAAAACTTACACTTAGGAATGTCGTGTTTTAACACTAGCAACAATTCCGTCGATAATTTTCTCTTTTGTTTCGTTTGATAAATAGCTCTAGGACCTATAGAAACTGCTCAATGCATATAAATCTGTGCTCAGTCCCGATCATAAAAATATGGTTAATTATATATATATATATATTCTTGTGTGCCCTATTTGATGTGAAATAACAACTGATTTTCCAGCGTTTTGTTGACTCGATCAGTCCTTATAAAGCTTAATTACAAATCTTGTGTATAAACGTTTAAGTAGCGACGTAACTTTTTACAAATTCATTCGGGAACTGAGATCCTATTGAACACGGGAAGGCGCCTTCGGCTTCCCAGTGCGTCGTAAGAATCCGGCGGAGTTGGGGGCAGGTTTTCGTCTTCATCCAATTCATCCTCTTCGTTTAATTCTAATCCTGGAGAAAATACACCAGGTGGACTGCCCATGGTCGGGGAAAGAATAGGAGAAAAATCCTGAGCTTGAGTTGGAAAAGTGAAGACATTATTAGAAGACGGCGAAGGTATTGGAAGAGGACTATTTATGGGACTTCCCAACGGGCTATCGTCGTTGTAGAATGACAGTGGTGAAGGAGAAGGAGGGGTTAGTGAGCTTGGCAATGGCGAACTTGGTTCGGTGAGCGGCGGAGAAGGTGGACCGATCAGTGGCGAAGGAGGCGATATTCTGGAACCACTAATCGCCATTTGGGCGGCTCTTCTTTCCTCAGCGTTGTGAATAAAATGGCATCTCGGTCCATATGGACAGAATCCGATGGTGTGAAAAGTTC
>CAXIVM010000235.1:0-23903 GCA_964035705.1 Porites rus | reverse complement strand
CTAGATTGTGTTTCCTCAACTCTCCTCACCAAAATTTTTGTCCACAGTTTTAGTCATTAGATTTTTGCTTCCTCAAACTCTCCTCACCAAAACTTTTGTCCACAGTTTTTAGTCATTAGACTTAGATTTTGTGTCCTCAACTCTCCTCACCAAAAATTTTTGTCCACGGTTTTAGTCATTAGATTTTGTTTCCTCAACTCTCCTCACCAAAAAGTTTTTGCCCACACTTGGATGATTTTGTCCAGTTTTAATGCCAAAAGCATCACAAATTAGTGCAAAAATTTGCAAAAACTAAAAAAAAATCAGCGAAAAACCGTAAAAAAGGATATGTACTTTGTATGTAGTTTGTATGTACTTTGTATGTAGTTTTTATGTAGTTTTCCAAAACTACATACAAAGTACATATCGCCATATGTAGTTTGTATGTAGTTTTGCAAACTACATATAAAACTACATACAAAGTACATACAAAACTACATACAAAGTACATATCAATTTTACGTCTTTTTGATGCAATTTTACCAATTTTTTGCATATTTTGGCAATGTTTTGCACTAATTTGTGATGCTTTTGGAATTAAAACCTGGGCAAAAATCATCCAAGTGTTGGCAAAAACTTTTGGTGAGGAGAGTTGAGGAAACAAATCTAATGACTAAAACCGTGGACAAAACTTTTTGGTGAGGAGAGTTGAGGACACAAAATCTAATGACTAAAACTGTGGCCACAACTTTTTGGGGTGAATGAAAGTAAGGACATAAAATCTATTGAATAAAACTGTGGGCAAAATTTTTTGGTGAGGAGAGTTCAGGAAGCAAAATCTAATGACTAAAACTGTGGACAAAAATTTTGGTGAGGAGAGTTGAGGAAAACACAAATCTAATGACTAAAGCTGTGGACAAAAGTTTTGGTGAGGAGAGTTGAGGAAACACAATCTAATGACTACAACTGTGGACAAAAAGTTTTGGTGAGGAGAGTTGAGGAAACACAATCTAATGACTAAAACTGTGGACAAAAGTTTCGTTGAGGAGAGTTCAGGAAGCAAAATCTAATGACTAAAACTGTGGACAAAAGTTTTGGTGAGGAGAGCTCAGGAAGCAAAAATCTATTGAATAAAAACTGTGGGCAAAAAAGTTTTGGTGAGGAGAGTTGAGGAAGCAAAATCTAATGACTAAAACTGTGGGCCAAAGTTTTTGGTGAGGAGAGTTCAGGAAGCAAAAATCTAATAACTAAAACTGTGGACAAAAGTTTTGGTGAGGAGAGTTCCGGAAGCAAAATCTAATGACTAAAACTGTGGACAAAAAGTTTTTGGTGAGGAGAGTTGAGGAAACACAATCTAATGACTAAAACTGTGGACAAAAGCTTTGGTGAGGAGGGCTCAGGAAGCAAAACCTAATGACTAAAAACTGTGGACAAAAGTTTTGGCGAGGAGAGTTCAGGAAGCAAAAATCAAATGACTAAAAACTGTGGACAAAAGTTTTTGGTGAGGAGAGTTCAGGAAGCAAAAATTTAATGACTAAAAACTGTGGACAAAAGTTTTTGGTGAGGAGAGTTTCAGGAAGCAAAAATCTATTGAATAAAAACTGGGGCAAAGATTTTTTGGTGAGGAGAGTTCAGGAAACAAAGTCTAATTACTAAGACTGCGGACAAATTTTTTATTGTCCACAGCTTTAGTCATTAGATCTGCTTCCTTAATTTCCCTCACCCCAATAAGATTCCTGAACTCTCCTCACCAAAACTTTTGTCCACAGTTTTAGTCATTAGATTTTGCTTCCTGAAACTCTCCTCAGCAAAAACTTTTGTCCACAGTTTTAGTCATTAGATTTTGCTTCCTGAACTCTCATCACCAAAAAAAAATTCCCACAGTTTTATTCAGTAGATTTTTGCTTCCTGAAACTCTCCTCACTCCTCACCAAAAAAATTGCCCACAGTTTTAGTCTTTAGATTTTGTTTCCGCACTTTCCTTCTCCCCAAAAAACATGTTCCCTTTCCTTTTCCTCTCTCTCTTCCTTTTATTGTTCTTTTTCCTCTTCCTTTTTTCCTTTTCCTTGTGTTTTTTTTCATCTTCCTCTTCGTTTTTCCTTTTCATTTTCCTTGCTGTTTTTTTTTCCTTTTCCTTTTCCTCTTCATTTTCCTGTTCCTGATCCTTTTCCTGTTCCTTTTCCTCGTCCGTTTCTGTTTCCTTTTTTTTGTGATTGTTCCTTTTCCTTCTGGTTTCCACACATAGAAAACAAAAAAGTTGCAAACATTCTGTGGTTGTTATACATGGAACCCAGGCTTGTCCTTTGCAGTTATGTGTAAGCATTTGGGTTTTTGGCTGAAATATTGTAGTTATTGGTAAAGATTTGGAACTTTTGCTGAAATATTGATGGCTGGTTGGATATATTTGTTAGCTATTTGACAAACTTTTTGATGTTAATCATATTGGAAACCTCCAAGATTTCAGAAAGATTTCCAATGTTTTTGAAGTTATTCTTAGAAATAGCCTCAAGGTTATTTTTAAGAATAACCTCAAAAAATAACCTCAAGAACTTGAGGTTATTCAATGGTTGAGGTTATTTTTTGGGAATAACCTCAGAGGTTATTTTTAACCTCAGCTGATCTATAGGGTGCTGACAAGTCGCATGACTTCGCAGTAAAACTGGCTGTAAAACCGAAGGTAAACTTCGTCGTTGACGGACATCGCAGGCGTCGTGTCAGGCACGTCCCAAAGCTTGGTGGACACACAGCATCCGTCCCTGACGTTCCACGCAAGACTGACAAGTCCAAACGCAATGACGAGTCTTTTGTCAAGAAGTAGCCGTATTTCGAGACAAAATATGACAAAATCGAATGTCACGGTGCGTCTCTAATGTTGCTTTTGACAGTACCATGGTTACATTTGCTGTCGGACGGATGTGTTCGTGGGCGAGCAGCAAAGAGTCGATTGAAAGGAAATGGTTCATATATTCCTCTGCTTCGTCCCAACGATGTTTCCACCACCTGGTAGCAGGCCGTGCTGAACGATCGATCGAAGATGACGAAATTCTGTCATATCATATGCACTAAGCCACTAAGCTGTCCGGAATGTCGGATAGCTGGCACACTTCGATCTTTGCGTAGTTCCTCAACCGTAATGCCGGTTGGGTGGATCCATGCACTGCCGGTCGATGAGCTTCTCGCCTCGTTGATGCTCTTGCACGCTCAGAATGCCAACCTGATACCTGCCTTTCGACTTGTACAGGAGTGTAAAGGCCAGCGGCAAGAGCATATTTATGGTCTCTTGAGAATGTTCGCACCAAGATGGGATTTGAGACTTTTGAATGACAGGAAAGACCGGCTCTTCTTCCTTCATGCAGTTGTGGCACCATGCACTTGAGGTGCAAATTTAAATCGCGCGCCTGTCATTAGCTCGAAAATGGACAGGGATTCGTCAGCATGAGTCCATCCGGAATGTCGGAGGATAAAGCTGAGCTCTCTGGAAATCTTATCGTAAATTTTGCATTCCTGCATTCGTCGGATGGCTTCCTCTCCAAGGTTGAAATTAGCCGGACCAAATGAGCCAGAGACAGAATACGAAGCAGGTGCTTACGCCGCAATCAGGCTTGGCAGCCTGCAATCGCCGTATCCATGCCCTGAGGGCGTGGTCCGGGAACTCGGCGTTGCTTTCCTTTGCCTTTTCCGCCTTTGCCTTGGCCTTTGCCGGAATGTCGGCTGGCCGGGTCACGTGATGCTTCTCGGGAGGCCGCCCGCTTCAGATTCGGGCTGACACCTCGCTCGATCTCTTCCATGCGTGAGACAGTCACCGTGTTGCGATATCTCATGCATTCGACGCGAAAACCTGCAATCTCCAAGGTTGGTTCGTGCTTTCCTTTTGGTCGAATGGTTTCGAAGTTTCGAACCGTCTCTCGAAGGACGGCTCTCTTTTGCCTTTCCCTTTTGCCTTACCTCGGCCTCGGCCGGAACGTCGGTCGGCTGATGGTTCAGATTCTGGTCAGCGGACTACGCCGGCTGCACTGACATAGCGCTGGCCGGCTTCCGCCAATGTATCGTCATCCATTGGTGGAAACGACGTCTGACGCTCTGTACTTACGCTACGCCTCGACCGTCATGCCGGTCGGGCTGATGTCTGGCTAGGTGATCAAGGGCGCGACTTGGCGCGGGGCGCCTCCTCGGTCGCTTCTTCCTTAGCTGGCACAGCTGGAACTTTGCGGCCCATGATCACAACAATATGCTCAAGCTATTCTTCGTCCGTAGTAGTCGTGCTTGAACCAAAAATGCAGTCGCAGACACAAATTTTCGTGTGACAAAAATTCACAAGAAAATGAATCATGTTGCATATATGAGCGAATACACAGTCTGATATGTCTTCAGCAGTTAAAACAAACTGTGGATCCGGCAGGTTATATTGATGACCCACTCGGTTATGAATGCCTCGTGCTTCACAAGTGTGCGGAAAGGTGGGTGTACGTCAACTTGTTGGAGTGTACCTGTCTCTATACTTCTTACAGGTTCGTCTGGTTTCGCAGAATTTTTGGTTAAGGGATCAGCGAGACAGAATTCACTCGCAACGTGGCTTAGATCGTCGATGTTGCCAGTGTTGCTCCATCTGAATGAGGTGATGTGTTTCCTTTTGCTCTGGGAGATGTGTGGTTTGTGCAGTGGTGACCAAGTTGTTTGCATCGGTTCGTAGGTGAATAGGTAGGACTTGACCACTGACATCAGCCCAGAGAGCCCGAAGGAAGAGACAAGTGCCAAAACACTTCATCAAAGCCTGAAGTTCGGCGACCGTGGTTGACTGAGTATACTCGTGGTGATCTTATGACTCTCATAGTCTATGATGGATCCACGGGTAGCAGAACTATCTTTCTTCTCGGAAAATCGAGTGTTATATGGCTGCCTCTCTTCGGCCAAGTAGATGACATGCGCACGCTGGCTGGACTTGTCACTGTTATTACGATACGATGCATCTGGGAAACCAAGGATGCGTTGGTGACCCTTTAGAGGCCAGAAATGTGCATCAACATATTGGCTCTTCATGGTGCGGACGACCTTGTTGATCTCACGAACATCACCCATGGTTGGACTCGAAGCGGCGGACGCACATCTGGAGAACTTGTAACGCAAATGGACTTGCGTTCGACTCTGCAACCGATTAAGTTGGCCTAAGACTGATCGATAAGCAGTATGCATCTGAGGATTGCAAGCTATATTGCCCTTAAGATGTTTCTCATGCTTGATTTCCTCTACAGCCTCTACAGCAAGCTTTTGGTCACAAGAGATATATGGTCCATGCTTCTCATGAGTCTTCCATTTGATGCGCTGACCAACAAACGTAATGTCATTCTTGTCCTCTGAACCTACATTGAAGTCCTTGCGAATGCTAGCTAGCACTTTGTCTGCAAAGACCTTGTCTCCGGCCATGAACAGGTCATTGACATGGAGACAAATGAAACCATGTGGCTTACGGCCTTGTGCATTATTCTGTGCTACAGGATCTAGCAACATATCAAGGGCTTCTTGAACAGGATCAGTTGAGGTAGAAGTTCTTCCGAATGTCGAAGACTTCTTGGACAATGAAGAGTCCATCTTGTCGCCATACAAAATATAAGTGCATCGGTCGGCGCGAGCAGGCACAAGTCCATAACTAAGAAGTGCTTTATCGACAACCTGCCACCATCTACGAGGTGCATCGTTCAGGCCATATGCGGATTTCTTGATCTTAGCTCCTATGTGTGGTGGATATCCGCATTCTGCTGGGATCTGGCATATGATGTCTCTTGTCTCATCATATGCTTCGCCTTGTAGGAAGGCAGTCTTCAGGTCCATGTGATACAGATCCCATTGGCAGTTCGCTGCAAACTGAGTTGCGCAACGCAAGCCGGAACGGCTAGCTGCAGGACTGTTGGTTTGCCGGGTGTCCTTCTGTCTATCTTGGAAACCCTTAAGTACCCAGCGTGCCTTGCACTTGAGAAAGTTACCGTCCTTATCCTTCGTGATCGTAAGGACCCGATATCAAGGAAGTCTACTCCGGCATTACGGAGGAAGACAAAGCCTTCCTGACCTTGTATCAGTCTAAGGAAGATAAGTTCTCATACCTTGTCGGCAAGAAACGTAAGGAAGCAACCCAGCAAGAGAAGCGCCAGTTTGCCAAACAGTTCCTTGAGGCAAAGCAAGCCGAATGTAAATCACGGTTTGATAACGATGTCTTCGAGCTTGTTGATATGCGTAAGTTGAAGATTAGGAACTATGTTGCTGGACGCTCTTAAGAATCAGCTGACGTTTCTTCTCGGCAATGTACGAAGACGGTGTCACGAAGTCAGCATAGGACGGAACAGACTTGAGACCTACAGGCGCACCATCGATGTATCTAGGTACAGTGAACGAACCAGTGTTGCTACGGCCAACTCCAACTGCCTTCGTCCACGAACAAATCATGATAGTCGATGGTTGCGTCTGAGTCATCGTCATCTTCTTCTTCTCCTTCCTCCCCATCAACAAACTCCTCATCCGGAATATCGGATGTAGCATGCTCTTCTTGTGGTGGCACTGACTGATCATTATCGTCTGCGATTGGCAAATTGTGTCCGGATGGTTGGGCATCAGGATCACCGGCGTCCTCATCGTCTTCCTCAGGTTTCTTCTTGGGTTTCGTGGTTTGGACGACCGGCGGCAAAAATGCGAGTTGATCATCACCCCCCAGATGGTTGCTCGGTGCAACCGGTGGAGGTGAAGGCAAGTCAGGCATCTGTGGCACTGGGAAGGGCGTTCAGACACAGGAAAATCAAGTTGTCGTTTCTCTGGTGATGTCATATGTTCATCCGGAATGTTGGGAGGAACAACGAGAGTAGGGACAACAGGAGTGTCTGGCTGTACAGGAGTCACGCAAAGGCGCAAGAGAATCTGGCACAGGAGAAGTTGCAATAGCAGGTGGAAACTGTGATGGTGGTTGTGGTCCTGAAGGTTAGTGTAAACGGTTCATCTGGAATGTCTCCAGGCATGTTGTGGTCAGATGTTGACTGGTGCTCATCAGGTTCCAAACCCGGAGGTGGTGCTGGTGGTGCACCGACAGTGTCAGTTAAGACAGGTGGTTGTGTAGGTTTGGAAGGCGCACGACCATCAGAGTTCCAGAAAAGGACACAGCTCCAATTAGACGCAGATCGTCAAAAGGATGTGAATGGACATACAACTTAGTTGTATCCTTCTTACACCATAAAGACAGTACACCTGCGGTGTGTCGGTACCTGACCTTTAACGGTTCAAAAGTACCTCGGAGAATTGTGGCGTGCTCAAACGCCATGGTAGGTGCAAAAATCTGGCGCGTAAGTGCAATGTGCAATGACTCTGACCAAGGATTATACTCCTGTCTCTTAGGGAGTGAGTTGACTGGGTTCATAAGACGTCGAACATAAAAATCCTTGACTGTTACAGTGTCAGATTCACTGAAGTGAACAAATTCTCGATCCGTGTTTTGACTCCAGACCCGGAATGTCGAGTCCGTCAAGCAAATCTACAACTACGGTAGTCTGCGCGTGAAACAATCCACGATGGCTTCCCAGCGGCAGAAGACAGCGAATGAGCTTGGAACAGAAACGATAAAAGGATATACCTGAGCTAACTTCGTTCTGCTATCATAGCCTGGTGCTGAACCTTCCAATGGTTGATGCTGATGTTGAACACCCCCGAGCTTATTGCTACATCTCGTACATCTCTTGAACACTGGCGACATAATATCTTCATCGAGATTGTGTAAAAGAGAAGTTGGTTTGTTGTAGTAATAGCCGTTAGGGTCCTTCATTCCAAAGGAACACATGTCAAGAGTGCCATAGGTAACACCATGCTGCGACCAAAGACGTTGAAAACATCTGGTGTACCATCATGCTGATGAAGCAGGATTCTCAATGATAAAATGGCCTCCGTGTTCAATCTGGAATATGGCAATGCGACAGCAAAACTCCAACATTGGAAGAAACTTCTGTCGTCGCTGATCCCTGGCGTAGCGATCATGGATGATATTGGTCATCTGACTCCAAGGAGCACAGTGCACCGCCATAAAGATAACTTTAGGGTTCTGTTTCTCGACGATCTCCATCGTCCTCTTACGACCGTCACTGGTCAAGATATCAAATTCTGTTCTAAGGTCAATAGGTTGTCCAAGACGCAAACCATTCATGGCAGCTACTTGACTCAACCTTGCTGAACCTGCGAACAGTTCTAGAAAATCAATCTTGCCAAACATGACTGGTTGCCATGCATAAGAGGAATATGTAAAGCCTTCCACGCCGATCTGGGCTCCGTCGCTCTGGACTAGAGAGCTGGCATGAACGTCGGTCCGCGCACTCTCAGAACTCAGTAGTGCAATCGGATCGAGCCTCAACATCTTCAATCGGATTAATGTCCTTTCTAACCTTGCTGATGTTGACCTTCAATATTCGTGCACCTAAGTCTATGCCAACCATACTTCCATCAGAACTAATAACCTTGCCCTTGATCCATTTACCACTGTGAGTTTTATCTGATTTTACCTTGGATTTGTCTTCTGTCCAATAGTATATCTTATCTCCAGGGTAAAATGGACCATCACTCAACTGAAGTCTTGCAGAAATGTCTCGTCTCAAATCGTCTGATTGTTTGGCTTCTAGATAAGACTTCATGGAAAGTGTTCTGAGGGCATCAATGTTCTTTTCAGGAGAAGGAAGTGAAGCTGTTAGCTGTTCGGGTGTCATATTCTCTGGATACAAAAGATCAGCAGGTCGTCTTCCGAATGCCATCTCAAATGGAGATACTCCACCAAAAGTAACCATGAAGTTTCTGGTAAGTGATGCTTGTCTGAGGAGTTGACGGTACGTAATCTCGTATCCGGATGGATCTTCAGTCACGGCCTTAAGCATCCGGGCGATCTGCTTTTTGTACATGCAAACAGCTGCTTCAGCTCTGTTTGGCCATGGAGTACCAGGTCCTAAAGTAATCGGTCGGATATTCTTCCTGTTGTAGAAGGCCTCAAGTTCTGTACCCATGAAACCTTGATCACCGACAAGATACTTAGGATTCAACTGGTGTGCTTCAAAAAAACTCCAAAAGATGGCCAATGGTTTCAGCTCGGTCTCGGTTTTGCCGTTGCAAACATAAGCAGTGGTCATAGAAGTAGCACCATCGTAAATGATCAGGATAAGAACTTTAGATTTCTCGTTGATAGCGAGTTCACCGTGAGCGACAAAGGTGAGTTCACCAAACGTTTCGCTTCTCAGACCTGAAATTCTTGACCTTGATGGTGCTATCTTTGACTTCTGGCAAGTATCACACTGCTTAACTACCTTGTCATATTCATATTCTTCATAAAGCTTAGCAGGAATCTTCAAAGCTGAAGTTCGTTTCTTGAACTGCTCAGTTGACATATGGTAGTGCTTCAAATGCAGTTTCAAAAGTTATGTTGGATGTGACAGCTTTTCATGAATTCTCTGCAATGCTAATAACGGCAATGTCATTGAAACCGGCTCGGGTTTCACGTCTTCCTTTGTTTCTTCCTGAGGATCTGGCTTCACCGGTTCATCTGGCGATGCAGGAGGTACACCAGACCTTTCTGCTCCTGAGCTTAACTCGGAATCTTCCAACGCTCAAATGTGTACCAAAATCAGGTGACTTTTCTGTCTTCCGGAATGTCGGAGGTGTCACCGTTTTGGCCGGTGGAGGCATCGAAATAAGCTTCGAAGGCGGATCGACCTTGCATCCATCTTTATACGTATGTTTTCGATGCTTGCCACTGCAGGCAGGACACGATGCAAACGAAGGATTGATCGCAGTGAAGCTATGGTTCGGCTTTCGAACTGAGCTGGCAAACATCATGATGTCTAAGACATTATGGTTCGAAGTGCTCACTGGCAACGAAAAACGTTTCAAGCCGAACAAGGGACAAGTCAGATAGTCGCCAACTGGAGTATGTTCGATTGACATGCGGAGATTGCGAAGTTGCTCGACACTGAACAAAGTTGGTACATCTCCTTGGTCGAGAATGTCAATTAAGTGGAAATCCACCCAGTGGGTGCCTGGTCATTCTGAAAGTAGATCACAAGCTTCTCACGAACATTGGATTGCTCACCATTGGCGAATGAGAATCGACTTGACGAAGGCTCAAAAGAGAAATCAATCTTGGACGAATTGTAGTGTCTCTTACATGCCTTCACTAGACGCATGATGGCGGTCCTTGAACCCGTCGCTCTGGTACAGCCGCTGTCAATGATCACGTAGGCCGGACTGTACCTCAAGTCGACATATTCAAAAAGCAATGCACGGCGAAATCCATCATCAAAGTTGACAAAAGATGAAAAGAAGCGTGGATCACTCATCTCAGAACAACCGGAATGTCGGTAGTTTTCCTTACTACCGGCAGGGTTTAGGTGATACTGTTGTGAAACATGTTCATCACCAGTCACATCTTCTGTATGATGTCCGGAATATCGGATATCTGTTGACTGGTTATGCTGGTGACCAGCAGGCCTTGGCTCTGAGCTTGTCTGGTCTCGCGGTCTGTCTATCTGTCCGTCCGCGAAATATGCCCATTGCTGTTGGCAAGTGGCTTCATTTGCCTGCCAAATATCTTCTGGATAGTACTCGTCTGTGTGATATCCATATGAGTCTCATGACCAACTTGCTTCATGTGCACTCCAGGTTTCTTCGGCATTAGGATTTGACTGAGCTGTTGAAGGCTCATCGGTGGTTGCAACATTGGATTGTTGAAATTGATTCTGTCGCTTGCTCTTTCCTTTGCCTTTGAATGCATCTTTTCCCTTGAAACAACTTGAAACCTTTCTTTCCACCTTTCTTTCCTTTCTTGCCTTTCCATAGAAACCGGAGTTGTCAGGGTACTTTGCATAGTGCGCCTCTGCACCTTTGCCTCTACGGCTTACAAAGCCGGGTCTTCTACCTTTTCCGCGGCCTTTTCCTTTGCCGCCTTTGGATGGTTTTCTGAACCTTCTTCCATGGATTCTTCTACGGGTGTATCCTCCTTTGGCTGCAAACACCCAAAAATCGGATTCTGAGAACAAACTCACAAATCCATCCCCGTAGAAATTTCCACCATGAAATGGGGGATCCCGGGATCCTTATAAACCAATGTTTTATAAGAAATCTAGGTTTCCACTAAAAAATGGGGGGGTCATTCTATAGAGAAACCTTGTTGCTAGCATCACTTTGCTATCCCTGATTCTCATTTTCTAGAGACCTCATATTATGATATATTCTGCACCTAACATCAAGATAATGGTATGGTTGATTCCCATTTTATAAACACTTTTGGTCCAAGCACTTCAATTTATAGACTTTTTTGTGTGATCGATGCCTCATTTTATAGAGCACAGACTCTGGACTCTGAATTCTATAGATATGTCATGATATGTCCCTATGGATGATGGGCCTGATTTTATGGACATCCTGTGTCTGATTAATGCCACCTATGGATGATGGATCTCATTTTATAGACATGTTTGGTGTGATCGATGCCTCATTTTATAGAGCGCAGACTCTGGACTCTGGATTCTATAGATGTGTCCCTATGGATGATGGGCCTGATTTTATAGACATCATGTGTCTGATCGATGCCACCTATGGATGATGGACCTCATTTTATAGATATGTTTTGTCTGATCGATGCCTCATTTTGTAGAGCACAGATTGTAGACGCCAGATTCTGTAGACATGTTGTTGCGAGTGCTTGCAAAAATAAATGATGCCCATATGGATGATGGACATCATTTTATAGAGATGTTTTGTGCGATCGATGACTCATTTTCCGGAGCTTTGACTGTGGACTCTGTATTTCCATGTATTTCCGTTGAAGTTATGATGTACTGAAGCCATTTGGCTGCCATTTGGCAGTGACTGACTCAAGATGGTGATGGCCAAGAAGGCAAAACCACCAAGAGGCTTGCCAACCACCAAGAGGCTTGCCAAAGCTATGCTTTGTGAAGTCTTGTGCGGAGAGTATTCAACCGCCATGGTGGGACAAAACAAGAGGCACTTGGGGTAACTTGGCCATAATATGCCATAATTATAAAGCACTTGCAGAAAGCAATTCTACTTGCAAGACACATGAGATACGAATCAATTGTGGACGAGTCAATTGTGGGTTCAACTAGCTTCTGTGCGCTGAGTCACAAGATGCAATATGGTGAGCCCTGCGGGCAAAATCTCACATCATCAGATGTACTGGAATGCGACACTCTGCCGCATGTCATGCCGCAATGATGAACCCGTATGAGTCCGTATGAATTTGTTCGAGTTTTCAAGCCATATGATTATCCTGGCTGCTCATTGCTTTTTTCCTGCAGGAAAGAAGCATCCTGGCAAGGCACCCTGCGGCTCAGCAGGGACATGCCAAAATCTGTTGCTTAATTGCACTTGGGATTCTTTGATAACCAACATGCTTACAAAATCAGAGATGACTAGAGGATAGCTACAAAATGACCAACTCGGTTGGTTAAATCAACTTGGACTTTAGCATTTGCTCAGGCAGTTTCAGTACCACATCCAGAAGAAGCAGATGAGAAAGCAACACAAGAAGGCCAGATGTGAGCAAGATGAGAAAGCAGATGCACCGGAAGCAGGTTGGTTGGAACAGGGTAGTTCGGTGGTGGCTTGATGTTTTTAGATTCTTTTAACACAATGGGAGGAATGTGATTCTGGTCTACAAAATGCGTGTTGCATCGTCAGGGACTTCTGAACATCACGACGAGCTACCAGCTGATGCAGAAGAAAGACCAAAAGAACCAAAAGAATTGGGAGCAGGCAGTTGCGGCATGTTCATGTATTTTAGTATATTTTAGTCAACAGAATGAACTGATCGAGTTCATTGACTACAAAATGACTGGCATGGACCCTGTATATGATTTTGTTCTTTTTGGTGCACATGTGTAGTAGTTGTATGTAGCTGGCTGGACAGTGCTACAGGCATTAGAATCTACGTTGTTTCAATCTATTTCTATCTATTTCTATTGTTTTGTTTTGACTTCTGGCCTTTCGGCAGGGCTTCCGAAGATCAAGAACAAGCTGCTCGTGCAGAGGGTGAGCCAGATGAGAAAGCAGACGCACCGGAAGCAGGTTGGTTGGAACAGGGATGAACAGGGTAGTTTGGTGGTGGTTTGATGTTTTTTATAACACAATGGGAGGCATGTGACTCTGGTCTACAACATGCGTGTTTCATGCCTATGACAGTGTTCTATGGTCTTGTGGGGGATGAGGGAAGACAGTGACTGGCCTTTCGGCAGGGGCTTCCGAAGATCAAGAACAAGCTGCTGGTGCACAGGGTGAGCCAGATGAGAAAGCAGATGCACCGGAAGCAGGTTGGTTGGAACAGGAATGAACAGGGTAGTTTGGTGGTGGTTTGTAACCGGTATTTTTTTCAAACACAATGGGAGGCATGTGACTCTGGTCTACAACATGCATGTTTCATGCCTATGACAGTGTTCTATGGTCTTGTGGGGGATGAGGGAAGACAGTGACTGGACGCCAGGGACTTCTGAACATCACGACGAGCTACCAGCTGATGCAGAAGAAGGACCAGAAGTTGAACCAAAAGAATTGGGAGCAGGCAGTTGCGGCATGTTCATGTATTTTAGTATATTTTAGTCAACAGAATGAATTGATCGAGTTCATTGACTACAAAATGACTGGCATGGACCCTGTATATGATTTTGTTCTTTTTGGTGCACATGTGTAGTAGTTGTATGTAGCTGGCTGGACAGTGCTACAGGCATTAGAATCTACGTTGTTTCAATCTATTTCTATCTATTTCTATTGTTTTGTTTTGACTTCTGGCCTTTCGGCAGGGGCTTCCGAAGATCAAGAACAAGCTGCTCGTGCAGAGGGTGAGCCAGATGAGAAAGCAGATGCACCGGAAGCAGGTTGGTTGGAACAGGGATGAACAGGGTAGTTTGGTGGTGGTTTGATGTTTTTTTACAACACAATGGGAGGCATGTGACTCTGGTCTACAAAATGCGTGTTTCATGCTTTTGACAGTGTTCTATGGTCTTGTGGGGGATGAGGGAAGACAGTGACTGGGCGCCAGGGACTTCTGAACATCACGACGAGCTACCAGCTGATGCAGAAGAAGGACCAGAAGAAGTTGAACCAAAAGAATTGGGAGCAGGCAGTTGCGGCATGTTCATGTATTTTAGTCAACAGAATGAACTGCTCAAGTTCATTGACTACAAAATGACTGGCATGGACCCTGTATATATTTTCTTTTTTGGGGTTCAAATGTGTAGTAGTTGTATGTAGCTGGCTGAAGGGTGCTACAGGCATTAAACAAACCACCGTGTTGATGTGTGTTTCAGTTTCTTTAATGTTACTGTAATTTAGCTATTTTACGCTATTTTATTTTGACTTTTGGCCCTTCGTGAGGGGCTTCTGGAGATCAAGCTGTTGGCGCAGAATGTGAGCCAGATGTTGATGCAGATGCACTGGGAGGAGGTTGGTGGGAACAGGGTGGGGGTGTGCTGTTTACACAATGGAAGGCCTGCAGCTCATGTCTACAGAATAAGTGGTGTGGACGGGTGACATCACATATTTTTGATTATTTTTGGTAATTTCCGCATGAGAGATGCTGGTGTGCAGGGTGGCAGCAACAAGCAAATCTAGAGGAAGTTGCCGCTGCTCCCGCTGCAGAATCTGGGTTGCAGGTGGTGAGCCAGGCAGTTTGAACAGTCAGATACTTTTGGAGACTGTGTGATCTGTGTGGACAATTGTGGATCTATATGAATGTGGGATAGCTGTTTGGGATCAAGAGTGAAACCCGATTATTTTTCACTCTCGCTGGTTTGATTGCAACCATGCGGGTCTTTGCTTTGCTGCTGGTGCTCTCTTCCGTGGCAAGTGGAGGCAAGAACTTGCCACCCATCGCCGATGACACGACATGCGTTACGCCTGAGCAGCAGTTCCTAGGCTGCTGCTCCGATTCCCCCCCCCCCCGGACATAAGATATATGTGTATAAATATGTGGACTCTTGCAGATTATTGATGTGGATCGCTGTGGCGTTTCTTATTTTGGATCTGAGGTGGTACAAACCCGAGCAGCATTTGGCAGACCTAACAAAGTGGGCCCGTCGATTGGGCAGGTCTGTGCCAAAGGTCTACCATGTTTTAGATGCTTTTGGCGCCAAAAATGACGCTTCCAAAAGAACACACTACAAAATGAATCAGGTATAATTTGCATGTATGGATGCCTTTGGACAATTTGGACAAATTTGATCAACTTTGTATCATATCTGTCCTGACGCAAGGCTGCGACTTTTGTCCTGCTGGTCAAACAAAGCCTCAGCAAATCCGGGTCCATGCTCAAGAGCCAGAAAAGTCCATAGCCCACAGTTTCCGTCCCCTGGCACACATCTGGGGAGAATCTCTTGCTCATGGAAAAGCGTCCGGGCCATCTGATCATTCTGAAGGTCCTGCTCGCTCCCCGTCAAGGATAGAACCCGATCCTTGGCATATTCGCTGGTCTTCCCCTTCAACTTCTCAAGAGCCTTTGAAATCTTTGCACTCTCCTCCGACATACGGTGACTGCAGTCGGCGATGCCGGCTTCCCATTCGCTCTTCAATATCTGCGTTTGATGCCACGCTGGCTCAAAATGGTTCATGGTGGTGAAAGTGGCCAATGAGATTGGCTTGCTATCAGATCGGGTCACCCGAACGAACCATGTGTCTTTGGAGGAGACATCTGGTTCCAAAACCACGTCATCGATGATTATATCGGGTAGGTGATCTGTCAAGAGCTGTCCCAAGCTTAGCCCAACAACTTCTGGATGCTCGGATGCCTCTTCTTGCCTAACGAAGCAGAAAATTATGTCTTTGTTTCGGTTGAGTGCCAGCAGGACCATGTCCAGCAAACCCACGTAGTATGCATCTCGCTCCACTATGAAGGCATAGGATACCTAGGCCGAGAACAACTACAAAATGGATCAACATGGATTAAACAAATGATCAAAATGAATCAAAATGGACCAAAATGGTTCCCGAAAAGAATGAAATCTCATGCAAGGAACCATGAGACTGGCCAATCGAACGTCAAACTCTGGATCGTGAAGATCATCCTCTGTGCCTCCACACATGAGGTGCATGCAGGTTGAAAAACAACACAGAAGGACTCCAGAATTGCGACATCTCAACCCCATATAACCAAAAAAACCTGGAACAGGACTCGTCATTATGTAGGCGCCCATACCCAACCTCTTCATTTTATAAAAAGGCGCCTGGTTTGTGCTCAGACTTCACTTTGGTAAGCGCACTGGGCCCTGGCACAAAACAGGAACTACAAAAAAAAATCAAAATGAATCAAAATCACATCTGTAAGATCCCCGGGTGGCCCCGAAGTCTAGAGCGTACTCAAAACCACAAACATCTAGACTAGTGACACCTAAGACTCACGCAGACAAATCGAAATAAAAGTGATGAACATTGACACTATACGAATATCATGTTACAGGACTCTTGATTTAGTAGGCACCCACACCACGTTTCTCATTTTATAAGAAAGCACCTGCTTTGGTCTCAGACTTCACTTTGGCAAGCACACCTTCTCCTGGCACAAAAGAGGAACTACAAAATAACAAGCGCTCAAAGACAACTATAAAGAAGTTGGATGAGCAATGAGCATAGTAAACCGGTCAAATATTGTCATTCCATGTCAATCCATTGAATCAGCATGAATCAGCTATATATAGCACAACAAAATCATCAGGTATTATTTTTTTCTCATAGAACCCTACAGACTCTGCATTTTGTAGTGCTCCCAGACCGAGAGTGTCATTTTCTAAGAGGTTGCCTGGTTCAATGACTTCAGCATCAGCAGGTGGATGTTGCTGTCCCGCATGTTGCCCTGCAGCAAAAAAAACGTAACCCCAACTATGCCCCCAACCACCCTTCTTTTATAAAACATTATAAAACAATCAAACAATCAAAATCACATCTGTAAAACCCCCGAGTGGTCCCGAAGTCTAGAGCATACTCAAAACCACAGACATCTAGACTAGTGACACCTAAGACTCACGCAAACAAGTCGAAATAAAAGTGATGAACATTGACACTATACGAATATCATGTTACAGGACTCTTGATTTAGTAGGCACCCACACCACGTTTCTCATTTTATAAGAAAGCACCTGCTTTGGTCTCAGACTTCACTTTGGCAAGCACACCTTCTCCTGGCACAAAAGAGGAACTACAAAATGACAAGCGCTCAAAGACAACTATAAAGAAGTTGGATGAGCAATGAGCATAGTAAACCGGTCAAATATTATCATTCCATGTCATTCCATTGAATCAGCATGAATCAGCTATATATAGCACAACAAAATCATCAGGTATTATTTTTCCTCATAGAACCCTACAGACTCTGCATTTTGTAGTGCTCCCAGACCAAGAGTGTCATGTTCTAAGAGGTTGCCTGGTTCAATGACTTCAGCATCAGCAGGTGGATGTTGCTGTCCCGCATGTTGCCCTGCAGCAAAAAAAACGTAATCCCAACTATGCCCCCCCCCCTAACCACCCTTCTGTTTGTAAAACATTATAAAACAATCAAACATTCAAAATCACATCTGTAAAACCGCCGAGTGGTCCCGAAGTCTAGAGCGTACTCAAAACCACAGACATCTAGACTAGTGACACCTAAGACTCATGCAAACAAATCGAAATAAAAGTGATGAACATTGACACTATACGAATATCATGTTACAGGACTCTTGATTTAGTAGGCACCCACACCACGTTTCTGATTTTATAAGAAGGCTCCTGGTCCAACAGCATCATCTGGTTCAAGTGGCTCTAGCTGGTCCTCGTGTCCTGCAACCACTAAACATACAGGGTTGCTCTACAGTTTGACTGCCCGAATTCTCCTGGTAGATTCCCAAGTGCTCGCACAGGCGTTGGCAACGGTGGTGCGGGCGCAAGCTTTCCTTTGTCTGGCTTTGAAGCCAGCACATTTGCTTGCAGCTCTGCTTCTGTCTCAGCTGGTGTGGGTGGCGCTGCTGGGGCAGGCAAAGGTGGTGGAATTGCCTCATCCTGAGCACACGGGTGAGCATTAAACAATTTCAAGCACTCACATTATCCCACATTCCCATCCAGGAAGATGTATTTTGATTATTTTGATGCATTTGGAATCATTCTGATGCATTTTCCATCATTTTCCCTACTCATCCCACTCTCAACCCTCACCAGTTCCACACGTACTCCAAGAATCTGTAAGATTATGCCGGATTCATTTAGATTCAATGTTTCGGCCTTTTCTTCAACGAACGCTGAAAAGTCAGAGGAAGGCTCTGACAGCCCGTTCCCCAAGAAGGCGTCTTGCCGATCCTCATTCCACCTTGATGCAATTTGATGCATGTTCTTTGGGCTTTTAGCCTGGAGGCAATGGCACGTGCACTCTAGCTAGCTATGTTTTCCTCAACTTGCACGGCTGCATTCAGCCAGCATTCCAAGAGTGCCCTGCAGAAGGACTTGGTCCACTGCGCTGATGTGGGCAAATCTTTTCCTCCTTGCCAACCAAGTCCTCCTGTTTTCGTGGTGATGCGTTTGTGGTACACCTGAGTTTGCCAAACATGTGATAATCCAAAGATCCAACCTTTATAGACAAAACACCTGCATCACTCATTTTGTAGACACGTCACTGCAAAAAATATAAAAACAATACAGACTAATAAACCCTTGTAAGCCCAGAAACTTTCTTGGTTTTGCGATTCACCTGCCTTGCTTGAAATCGAGCCTGTTGCATGTGAAGGCAACCAAAGCGTACAAAAAATAAGATGACACAGAACATCGAAAGAAATACAACTGGATACAGTTGAATCAGATCTCCTGAAAGCGGGCACGGTCACGTTTTTTCATAGTCCTGGATAGACTCTCTATGGTCCTGCCCAGCAACTGGATCAAACTTATAGAAACTGCACGCAACAGTTGCGGGCCAAACCTGCAACCCATCGTAAATCCAGAATCTACCCACCTCATGTTCGTCTTCAGGTGGGTAGGTTTCAGAAGGTCGTGACCAAAGAAAGCAAACCAGGTCAATACGACCGACCTTAGCAGGCATCAAACTTCAAGTTAAACATTGATGCTACTCTTATAAAATGATATATAATAACCGCACTGCTATAAAATGGTTGTTTTGAAGACAGGTCATCAATGCTCAACTGTGGCCAGGCTGCAAGCCCATCAAATCCGTCAGGCTCTGCAATTCTGGCTGTTTAAAAGCCCAACTTCCCGACGGCTGCTCAATGACAAGGTAAAGCGAAGGGCGCAAGTAGTGCAATATTTGTATGCAGGTTGCCTCAGCTTCAGCCAAAAATGCATTTATATACACATATTGTACTTCCATATCTCTATATATATATATGGTCTATTGAGGCTCTGCATTTTATAGAGTCTCAGGTGTTCATTGTCATTTTGTAGACAGCTTCTCTAAAAAACATTAAAAAACTATATATAAACTCGACACAATTTGATGTAATTGTCAATTTAGCGACAAAGTTTGTCCAAATGCGTCCTGCCAATCGAACCTTAAAGTTCCGTTGATCACCCCGTGGCCGCGCAATGGATCTCTTGTGCACTGAAGCGCAAGCCGGAACAAAAAGAGAACACGGCGGAGCGGCTGCAACAAGCCCACCGTCACGCAACCTCAGATGGAAAGCAAGGGGAGATGCCACACACACCGCTCCAAACATGACACTGAAACGCAGCGAGAGTGAACAGAAGGAACAAAAACGGTGCAAGGATGTGTAAGGGCCATCAAGGGTGTAGTGCAATCTGGCAACTGCATCCCCATACGAAGAAACTCTTTGACCCCCGTTTCACCACAAATGTCGTGACCGCCTGCGAGCTTGATGTCGTAGGCGATTCCAGCCAATCCGCGTGTCTTCCACACGCTGCTCACTTGCTGGCTGTAGACTGAACTATCCAGTGGGGAAACCCATTTTGTAGATGTACAGCGGTTGTCCGGCCTGTCGAGGAGTTGGCACACACATGGAGATTGGCCGCTGATCGCATTGAATGGCAGAAGCTCTTTTCAGTGCTGGGAGACCCTGACCTTGTTGAAGCAGAAGAAGAGGCGGTTGGGCATGAGGAATTTGAGCAAAGGCTTGACAAGCCTGGAGAAAGTGTGGAATGGCATGCTGGTGCTTCAGCCAGCAAAAAGAAGAAAAAGAAGAAGACAAAGGGTCTTGTCAGGCAAGAAGACCAGGTGCCAGAAGAAAAGAAAAAAGCAAAGAAGCAGAAAAACGATTTGCCAGAGGATAACCATATGCACGCAGGCAAGAAGCAGAGGGTGGAAGGGAAGACCAAGACGAGCGAGCCACCGCAGGAGGACACAACGCCTCCAAAAAAGAAGGCTAAAGTGGAAATGGATTCTTTGCAGACGCCAGAGAAAGTGAGCGGGGGTCCTCTACACGTAGACCAGTGCCGTCCAGCTGCATTTGGGAAACGCCAGACTCCTGCTGACACCAAACTGGCCAAAGCCAAAGCGCCAGTGAAGGTGGAACAAGAGTCCAAACCACCCGTGGCCTTGGACCCGCCCAAAAAAACTTCAGATGCAAAGGGCAAGACTGAACAGAGTGTGGATGCAGACATGGAACTCGGAGATGAAAGCGATGATTCAGTGGAATTCAATTCCCGTGCGCGCCGGAAACCTCACAAGCGCAGCTGCAAGAAGAAGACCCTCAGCGAGAGTAAGCAAAAGCTCCAGAATGCCAAAAAGTTCCTGAATGGCATTGGCGTGACTTATCCAATGTTCCAGAGAACGCATTCCAGGCAGGACCTGTATTTAAAAACTAACCATGAGTCTGTCAGGCATTTTGTAGGCACCTGGGATGGGATCTGCAGTTTGTAGATTGCCATTCTTTTTCCTCTACAATAGGGCATCCCTGAAATCCCGGGATGGGGGGGGGAAAAGGGTCACCTGGGAAGATCTTCAAAGCCAAAAAGTCATCCAGAATATTTTATATAAAATCCTTTATTAAACTCATATCAAAAATTCAAAAAACCTTCAGATCGAAGGGTCTCTTCGCTTTCCTCTACAAAAACCTTCATCTTCATTGGACTGACAACTAAAGCTTTCGATAGATGATGTCGCTGTGCCATTGGAGGAAGGAAAGCCTGCTGGTGTTAATGATGGTGGATACATAGGGCGGACAGATTTTGCCAGCTAGGACTCTGGATATCTCTGGATTGTATCTAATCTGTGAGCCAAGCATTTTGTAGGCACCTGGGATGGGATCCGCAGTTTGTAGATTGCCATTCTTTTTCCTCTACAATAGGGCATCCCTGAAGTCCCGGGATGGGGGGGGGGGAAAGGGTCACCTGGGAAGATCTTCAAAGCAAAAAAGTCATCCAGAATAATTTTATATAAAATCCTACTTAAAATCCTTTATTAAACTCATATCAAAAATTCAAAAAACCTTCAGATCGAAGGGTCTCTTCGCTTTCCTCTACAAAAACCTTCATCTTCATTGGACTGACAGCTAAAGCTTTCGATAGATGATGTCGCTGTGCCATTGGAGGAAGGAAAGCCTGTTGGTGTTAATGATGGTGGATACATAGGGCGGACAGATTTTGCCAGCTAGGACTCTGGATATCTCTGGATTGTATCTAATCTGTGAGCCAAGCATTTTGTAGGCACCTGGGATGGGATCCGCAGTTTGTAGATTGCCATTCTTTTTCCTCTACAATAGGGCATCCCTGAAGTCCCAGGATGGGGGGGGGGAAAGGGTAACCTGGGAAGATCTTCAAAGCAAAAAAGTCATCCAGAATAATTTTATATAAAATCCTTTTTTAAACTCATAGCAAAAATTCAAAAAACCTTCAGATCGAAGGGTCTCTTCGCTTTCCTCTACAAAAACCTTCATCTTCATTGGACTGACAACTAAAGCTTTCGATAGATGATGTCGATGTGCCATTGGAGGAAGGAAAGCCTGCTGGTGTTAATGATGGTGGATACATAGGGCGGACAGATTTTGCCAGCTAGGACTCTGGATATCTCTGGATTGTATCTAATCTGTGAGCCAAGCATTTTGTAGGCACCTGGGATGGGATCCGCAGTTTGTAGATTGCCATTCTTTTTCCTCTACAATAGGGCATCCCTGAAGTCCCAGGATGGGGGGGGGGGAAAGGGTCACCTGGGAAGATCTTCAAAGCCAAAAAGTCATCCAGAATAATTTTATATAAAATCCTACTTAAATCCTTTATTAAACTCATAGCAAAAATTCAAAAAAACCTTCAGATCGAAGGGTCTCTTCGATTTCCTCTACAAAAACCTTCATCTTCATTGGACTGACAACTAAAGCTTTCGATAGATGATGTCGCTGTGCCATTGGAGGAAGGAAAGTCTGCTGGTGTTAATGATGGTGGATACACAGGGCGGACAGATGTCGGGAGATTGCATCTACAGTAATTTTTGAGCCAGGCATTTTGTAGGCAACTAGAATGGGGGTGTGAATTTTGTAGACCACCGTTTGTCTCAAACCATGCAACACAATCGGAGGTTGCAGAGGTGAAGAATGCGGCATTGTGCACAGATGGTGGCTTTGTGAGATTGCAGACCAATTTGCTTCATGAGAAGCCTGTGGGGTGCCATGCCTGCCAAGCTTTGCTGCGGTCGTGCAACTTTGATGCCAGTGAGTTTGCAGCTGCCATTGCGGATGATGCCATGAGCAAACCCATGCTGGCAATCGAGGATGCTCCAAGGAAGGCAGACACGCAAGATGATGCGGCAGATGTAGAGGAACAGGAAGATCCGCTTGACTACGTCAGGAGTTTCGCACCTGTAATAGAGCTCCTGGATCCAGGTACATTTGGGAAATCCCTGCCATTCCGCTGTGTGATTTGCAAGTCTAAGAGCCAACCTGATGGCAAGGTTGGCAATTTGAACTACCTCACCAAGACCGCAGTCACTCACTTCTTGCGCCAACACCTCGATAGCGCCACACACCAGAGGAATCTGAAAGCATATGAGATTGCCAAGCATGGAAAGCCGGTCCCTTGTGAGGCACTTCTAGTGAGTGATCCGTCTGCTGGCTGCCTCTACGAGGTTCAGAAGGAGTTTGAATTGTGGGTAGGGCACGCCAACCTGAAGGTACTGGCCAAGCACGAATACTGGAAGGATGTCAACAAAGACCAGTGGTTCATCCGTGCAGCCAGGTGCCAGAAAGAGTGTTTGCCGTCAGCTGGATGCCGGCCGATGTGTGCACAGTGCCAAGAGCTTGGAAAGGCGAAAGGAGTGTGCAAGGTTGTCCTCCGCTTCGCCCAAAAATATTTCCTTGCCGTTTTGCTGTCAGCCAGGTTGTTTCAGGACAGTGAAAGAAGGCAAGAAGTTGAAGCTGAAATCAAGGACTCCTTGCTGTACAAGAAGCATCCTAAGCGGATGCAGCAGATCTTGGACCTGAGCAACAACAAATTGCAGCAGCTTGTTCGGGCATCCTGGCTGAAGGGCACTGATGTTCACAGCACCGAGACGCAGGGCAAGTTCATGACATCCGTTGTGAAGCCTGCGCTACGCTTCAACATCAGTACAGTGCCCAACTGCTTCTCAGATGTGCTGACACGCTTCTCCGCCTCCATTGCCTCCGGCTTGTTCAGCGACAGAGATGTGGCGAAACTCAAAGTTGCAGCAGGCGTGCTGGACGGCCGATTGGACGAGCACCCCCTACTGCATGGGTTAAGCCTGCAGTGTATGAGGCTACTGGAGAAACAGCAGCGCGGACTTGAGACCATGAGAGGGAGGAGAAGCCAGGAATCCTGTTTGGAGTCTAGCCTGATCGCGATGTGGGGCTGCGGCTTGCCATGATGAGCAACAACAAGAGCCTTGCAAGGGAGTTGCTCTGATAAATTATTTGTTTGACTGTCTCCAGATCACTCATTTTGTAGACCATCAACTTGGTGAGCCAGTCAATCTGTAG
>CAXIVM010000233.1:101940-137417 GCA_964035705.1 Porites rus | reverse complement strand
GTTTTCGGTCCAAGCAAGGAAGCCAAGAAGATCAGTCCAGCGAGCCGTCGCATACTGGCAGAACTGGCAGTGACCAGAACTCGCAGTCGCCGCTTCTTGTGAACAATCTGGGCTGGCATACACAACCCTTGTCTCAAGTACCATGTTCATAGAACATGACACTTAGAGGGCTCCATTGAACGCAGCTTCTGTGGGTTCAGAGATCATATAGAGATATCTATGAAATACAAAAACGAATGCTCTAAAGGACACCAGTGGCGGAAACCAGCTGGAACACCACACCGACCACCTCTGTCTTCGAAGTCCGCGGGTTCGCAACGCCCTCTTACCTCCCCGTCATGTACCCAACTTCCCTGTGCTTAGATCTTTTGTTGAAGGTTTAACACAATGTTCAGAATCTTTATTTATTGGGGGGTTGTAGTAAATCCCTTATGAACCAAAGGAGTTATAAGGGTCTAAAGAGAGTACCTAAAGCGACATGCAAAAAAAACGCTTTATTGGAACATCCGAGTAACGTGCAAGCATGAGCAAGCATCGAGACCGCCTCTGTGCAGGCTTAAGGATATGGAATGCATGTTAAACAGATATACCTGGACCTTCCATCAGTTGTCCAATGAAGATCAGTACATATGAGCGATATGAGTACAGTGCAGGGGCTTCCATTGGTGACCCCTTGGATTGTGCTGGTAGTCATTGGTTCTAATTGACTTCTCTAAACCATCCGTATTCAATCACAAAACAATGAACCCACTCTGGAAACACTTCAATACCAACATTTTGCCTGCAAATCGCATCCGTCCAATCCACTTCGATATCACATGCCGATTCCGATGACATGTCGATCCCGCTGACCGCGTGTGACCTCCGTTCGGCGCTCGTGTCCCGTCAGCAGCTGAAGCCTTCAGGTTTCAGCTGATCATCTGACCCACCTGAGACCAAATCAGTGAGGTGATTTCAGCCCAGGACGGCCCCCCACACCGGTCCTCCTTGTCTAAGTAGCCGTCTTTGTTCATATCTGCATCATCGAAGGCCTTCCTCAGAAACCAGATCCGGTTCGGTTTCAGTCAGACCCTTCGGTCGGTCGCACCAATCCAAGTGCGCGCGAGTGCGGCGGCGCCCGGCCACGCGCCCGTCTGTACTAGGGAAAACTCCAGGTAGGAGACCAGCTGACGAGTTTTGCCATAAAATTGGAGGAACTGCAATCCTCCAACAGTTTACAATAACAACTTAGCAACTTCAGAATACAACTTCAACATCTTCAAATAATGCACAAAGCGAGTACCATCTTCACACCTCTTCACACAACGCAATTGCTCTTTGGGGATACGCCGGGGACTCTTATCATCCTTTCCCCCCTGTTTGATTGAAACGCTTGCGCGTCTTCTCCACACCTCAAACCACTTCATCCACAAAAAAACCTCACACCGCCCCTCTCACCGACCCCGGAAGAACCTCCCTCTCCACCCCGTACCTCATCCGTTCCGTACCTCATCGACTCGACCCCGTCTTCTCACCCCGCAACGAGACGAACCGACCGCCGTACCTCTGAGAGCTCATCAGCCCGCGCGCCACCGCCACCGCCCGACGGACCCGCCGAGGTGCATGATCCGCGAGACCTCCGAGTTCCGTCGCTCCTTGCGCGCCTCCTCCAGCTCCTCCACCGGCTCCACTGTCTCCTGGCGGCTCCAGCGAGCTTCTGGGTGAAGCGAGGCGTCGTTTGTCCCTGCCCTGCTGGGTCAAAGGGGGTGTCATTGGAGTGTATTCTTGATTATGGAGACTGCAAACAACTGCAGAAACTGCAGCTGGATGTCGCTTTAATGGACACAATCATGACACATAGTATATATACATGTTAACGTTATTATTCAAAAGCCTATGATGTCGGGTGGGAGATACGGAGTTCCAGTTCTTGTAGCTTGGTGTCATGGATCTTCACCCAGACATGTCGACTGATGTCATGGCGGCATATGCATCTGGAGGTGCACTCATCGCTTTCACCATCCGACCATCCGATCCCTTCAGCCGGAAATATGTTAGTCAGACTAGTGACTCATGTATATAACCCAAACACTCCATGGGACTGGAATATACGCCTACATTGACCCCTTTTCAATCAACCACCCCAACTGATCCGTTTCTCGGCAGTCCGGACTGGCAGTCCCAGACAGGTCGTGTCTGGGTAATGAGTACCTCGAAACCAACCAACGGCCGGTGGGACTCGATTCACTCTGAACCCGTACCGGCTTCGAACGTCCGAACCGATGCATCGATGCATCGTCCGAGCTCCGAGGGGAAGCCCTGCACGGCCTCCTTCTTTCTTCGTGAGGAGCCCTGCATGGCGGGGAGCGAAGGTCTGCCCTGAAAGGACGAAAAACACGCCAGGTCGAGGTCTGGAGAACAAAGACTAAACGTTGTATCAGATGCACTGCTAGCGTTTCAAGATGTTTCAAGCAGTGCATCTCTTTGGATCATAGTGTGATTCTTTGATCTCCTAGCATCACTCTTTGGCTTTAGAACAGTCACTTGAGATGGGCGCTGGGTATCCTTGGGTGTGTGGAAAAGCGATGATGCCTGTCTTCCGCTGTTTCCCTTGAGGGCTCCGCTGCCAGCCAACCTGCCTTGACAAAATCACAGCTACGTCCTAGCCCGTTTGGGCTCCAGTCGTACCTCCTCAGAGGGTATGACTGGACGCTCCAAACCCACTCCAAAGACCTTCTCAGAAGGTACTTGGAGCCCTAGGGTAAGAGAACGGATTGGCCCTGACAGCCAATAGCCTGGCAGAACCGTGCCTGGACTCCAATGTACCACATGTGTCTCCAACCCGCACCAAAAAGTATTTGCACTATTACCCCAAAAAAACACTCACTACACACTACACACATATATCACAGAGATTCCCCGCCCCCCAATCATTGCCCAAGGCCCCGGGCATTCGGTCCACCGCACTGATTCACATGATTCACCACCCGCCCAAAGAAGCCCTGGAACCGCCGAGGTGCATAAAGAAGCCAGTCCAAGGTCTCTTGAAGGTCGACCCGCCCGGAGCCGTCCTGAGAGACCAGGTCGGGCGAAGCGGCCAGTCTTCGGCTCCAAGCAATACTGTGGTGCAGCGGAGTCGTTGGGCGACGTTGTCGCCCAGCTTGGGCGAAGTCTGGTGTTGGTTTTGCAGTATAGGTAGTATAAGACAAAGAATGAGGGGCATATCACCGTGGGACTTGGTGGCAGGCCTTGGGCCTGGGAACTCGAGTCTGGCATCACGAGATATCCAGAGCATATATTCATTCCTGGAACAATTAAGAAACAAGGAGTTGTTGTAGATTGCCTGCAACAAATCAGTATGAGTCATAGGCATAGGGCAAAAGGACGTGGAACAAAGTGCATTGTAGGGGTAACTTCTGAATTGAACATCAAATGAAGGTCCTGTTCTACTCTACTCAATGACAAGTTGCTCTGTAGTCAATAATCTCAAAATAACTAATGCCACTGGCCTGCCTCCTAGAGTACTTAAAAAAAGAAAAACGTTTCTGAGAAGTAACAAAAGTAGACAAATGTCATGATGTAATGCTCTGGATAAAGGACAAAACAATGCATTTTCTGGTCATTCTGACGCTTGCCTTGGCTTCAGTTGTTGAACAATAGTTTTGGGGGATGAAACACATGAACTTATGCAATCGACCTTACTCAAAAAACATGGCCTCCGACTCCAAAACGCATGGATGAAGTCAAACATGTCCAGCATGATCTACTAATATTGATCGCTATAGGAAGTCTTCTCCTCAAAACATCGATCGGCTTCTTCTCACCTCGTCTTCGGAAGTCCTCGTCCTCGTCCTTCCCTCGTCGTCCCCACCAGCCTTGTCAGCACGCGAGAAGAAGCGCTCCAAGCGCTCCGGGCTCCAACAGCCTCGTTCCACCGGAGCGGTCCGGTGGATCCGAGGTGTTCCGGGCCCAGTCGTAGGTGCCAGGTGACAGTGGATCGGATTTGCCAAAGGAACCTGGACCCCAAAACACCTAAACATATTCAGAAGGGCATTGACCATTGAGCAAACATAAGCAAACCGGATCCAAAATACATGGAGTGTGTGGGTCCTAATGTTACTTCCAAACTCACCCCACCAAAGTGACTGTCCCGCTGCACACCCGAGGTCACCGTTGGTGCTGAACTCATCGGGACCGATCGGATCGCGGGAAGGATCCTATAGCGGTCCTGGGAGGGGCTCAGGACCTCAGGAGTCCGGAGATCAAACCACAGGAACGGGCACCTCGGTTCCGAAGCGAAGAAACCGGAGGATAGGCCGCCTACCCTGCTCCTAAAGTGATTTGATGAACCTTCTGGTACCCCGAATCCATGGCCGTCCGGGCCAGAAGGTCAGGCAGAACCTGATCTCTGAGCACCGAACAGCAGACCAAAGGAACTCTGTTCCTGCTTAGTGGGGCGTCTACAGTGTCCTCCCCCAAAAAGGACAGGTTGCGGCAGGTTGTCCACTTTTTGTGGAGTAGGCATGGGATGAAGCACAGGGTTTTCCTTGGGATGTCCATGACAAGTGAGGTATCTCAACCCCCCTCCCGCTCCCCCCAGCCGATCCGTCCGGTGAGAAGTCGCGGGTGGGGTGCGCCGTCAAGGAGCTGGGGTTCAGAAGCTGTAGAAGCCGACCAAACTCCTGGATATCCTTGGACGTTGCTCGAGTGAAGGTGACCCTTTTTTGAACGAGGGCAGAGGCCCCAAAAGAAATCTCAGAATTAATATGGTTCTTGTTATACCATGTTATACGTATATTCGACACTATTTGTTGATCCAAATAAGTTCCACATAATAATCAAGTAATATAGTATAACACATAAAATATAATATAATGTAATATAGGGTTTAGACCCTGCATAGCAGGGGTTTGGACCCTCAAAACCTTCATCTTTGAGGGTCCTTGATTCTTAGGGATATACATATTATATTATATATTTGTACAATATTTGATTATTCTATTTTGTTGATCCAAAGCATCTCCAAAACATGTTCAAAAGGCCAGCGCCACCATCCTTGCGGTCCCTGACCATCCCTTAGTGACCCTAGCTGAGACGACCCAAGACCGTTGCGGTTCACCTCCCAAGATTTCGGACCAAACCAACTCCTGGATCCGCAGTTGGGTCTCCAGCCCTGCCCGCCACCCGCGGTGTTTTCCAGACTCGAGCCGAGACGCCAGAGTCCCTGAGCAGTCGATGTCGGCGTTCACAAAGGCTTGCCGGACCACATCTTCGGTGGTCATCCCCATGGCCACCGAAGAAGAATGTACCCACGGCGACGGCCGAAGTCGAGAACTGACTGGAAGGTCTGACTGAGAACCTCGGGGGTTGGGAATGGGACCTACTTTAGAAAGGCCAAAATGGGTTGCGAGCCTGATGAAAAGGTTGTGTTGTTCATTGTTTTGTCACGTCTTTATTTTTCGCCAAAACCATGCGACACCCAAGATGCTACATGCAGGCCAGTGTTGTGTTTGGCTGGTGTAGGTTCGTTCGGTGGGGAGCTGGCTGATTCTGCAGTGTCGGCCACGACGAACCCCCAGCTCGTCCTGTTTTCTTTTAAGGGACTTGGTGTGGAATTTACAAGGAGGCACTCATGAATCTTTGTCTCACATGTACACTCTGATCGATAGGATATGATAGCTAAGTTCAAAGTCACTGAGGCCTGACAAGCCTGCTAGTAATTTGATCGGCAAACGGCCGATGGTCCACGCTGCCCTGGCTTTGAGCAGCTCGAGCCAATGCACAGGGTGTCGAGCCACCGGTAGGAGCTTTCTGCAGAACGCCCAACCCAGGCTGGCTGAAAGAGTTGCAATTTCAAGAGCTGGTGCGCTGGTCCACCATGAGGCTTGAATTCCCAGGTATATATGCATGGGGAGCGTTCAGATTGCGACCGCAAGTCGTATTACTAAGATATCCTGTTGTTGACCCCAGAGCCATAAGGAATTTCAAAGTATTAAATGTCTTATAGTCCTATGAGGTCTTTTCAGGCATTACATAGTTCCATGTTCGGGCCCATGCTCCTGAAAAGAACAACACCTGTAGGTTCTGAGTTAAATCGTCAAATGTTCAGCCAGGCACATTCAGTCTCCCAGAATCCGAACGGACCAGCTCAACACCATCTATACTCTCAACTCATGACTAAAGCAAAAATATGTTGTAGCGAGAGCTAGAACCCCTGTGAACAACCTCGATGATGATGATGATGATATATTTGTCTATGTCAAAACTCCACTCATCTCCATATTATGAGTGGAGTTCTTCAACAACATTGGTAGCAGTTGCCCTATTTCTGTTTGAGAGCATATCATAGCATATACCTGGCTTGGCCTACGTGGGGTGGGACCCATAGATCTCAAATAGCTGAGTCCTACTCACTCCTTCCGATTCCCTTAAGGAATCAAACTTTAAGCTTGGCCCGCGCTTTTCCCATCTGCTCTTTGTGAGTGGCCAACGTAACAACAAAAAGGTGAAACAATGCCTCAAACGTTCACCAGTCACCGTGTAGGGTTTGACCTTCCCAGACCTTGACTTATTTTGGTCCTCACCTGGGAGTGGCCTGAAGGCGGGTTCGTACTGAGTTCGCGTAGAAATCGATGAAACTCACCAGATTGAGAAGTACTGTGGTTTGGTTGTATACATTTATTCATCATACAAAATCTGTATATCCGCCGACCCCGGCCTATAGCCAAAGCCTAGGCGGGGAGGCGCCTGGGACACCGCAGGGTGAAGCAGTTGGCCAAGCCTAGCAGAACCCTTCAAGCACTTCCAAAGGCGCAGGATGCAGCAGTTGGCCAAGCCTAGCAGAACCCTTCCAAGCACTTCCAAAGGCCTGTCCGAGGCCTCACCAGCTGGCCGGCCTGTTGCGGCCTCTCTGTGGCCTGTCCGAAGCCTGCCTCCTCTCTTCTTATGGGCTTCGAAGGCGACGTTTAGGCATTTTGGACCGCCTTCAAAAGCTTTTCGGCCTCTTGCGGCCTCTCTGTGGCCTGTCCGAAGCTTCTCGGCAGCCGGCAGGCCTCTTGCGGCCTCTCTGTGGCCTGTCCGAAGCCTGCCTCCTCTCTTCTTATGGGCTTCCGAAGGCAACGTTAGGCATTTTGGATCGGCTTCAAAAGCCTCTCGGCAGCCGGCAGGCCTCTTGCGGCCTCTCTGTGGCCTGTCCGAAGCCTGCCTCCTCTCTTCTTATGGGCTTCCGAAGGCAACGTTAGGCATTTTGGCTCGGCTTCAAACGCTCCCCAGAGCCTCACCGCAGCCTTGCCCTCTTCTCGGCAGCTGGCAGGCCTGCCTCTTCTCTTCTTATAGGCTTCCGAAGGCAACGTTAAGCATTTTGGCTCGGCTTCAAACGCTCCCCAGAGCCTCACCGCAGCCTTGCCCTCTTCTCGGCAGGCTTCCGAAGGCGACGTTTAGGCCTTTTGGACCGCCTTCAAAAGCTTTTCGGCCTCTTGCGGCCTCTCTGTGGCCTGTCCGAAGCTTCTCGGCAGCCGGCAGGCCTCTTGCGGCCTCTCTGTGGCCTGTCCGAAGCCTGCCTCCTCTCTTCTTATGGGCTTCCGAAGGCAACGTGAAGCATTTTGGACCGGCTTCAAAAGCCTCTAGCCTCTCGGCAGCCGGCAGGCCTCTTGCGGCCTCTCTGTGGCCTGTCCGAAGCCTGCCTCCTCTCTTCTTATGGGCTTCCGAAGGCAACGTTATAGGCATTTTGGACCGGCTTCAAAAGCCTCTCGGCAGCCGGCAGGCCTCTTGCGGCCTCTCTGTGGCCTGTCCGAAGCCTGCCTCCTCTCTTCTTATGGGCTTCCGAAGGCAACGTTAGGCATTTTGGACCGGCTTCAAAAGCCGCTCGGCAGCCGGCAGGCCTCTTGCGGCCTCTCTGTGGCCTGTCCGAAGCCTGCCTCCTCTCTTCTTATGGGCTTCCGAAGGCAACGTTAAGCATTTTGGCTCGGCTTCAAATGCTCCCCAGAGCCTCACCGCAGCCTTGCCCTCTTCTCGGCAGCTGGCAGGCCTGCCTCTTCTCTTCTTATGGGCTTCCGAAGGCAACGTTAGGCATTTTGGCTCGGCTTCAAACGCTCCCCAGAGCCTCACCGCAGCCTTGCCCTCTTCTCGGCAGGCTTCCGAAGGCGACGTTTAGGCATTTTGGACCGCCTTCACAAGCTTTTCGGCCTCTTGCGGCCTCTCTGTGGCCTGTCCGAAGCTTCTCGGCAGCCGGCAGGCCTCTTGCGGCCTCTCTGCCTCCTCTCTTCTTATGGGCTTCCGAAGACAACGTTAGGCATTTTGGACCGGCTTCAAAAGCCTCTCGGCAGCCGGCAGGCCTCTTGCGGCCTCTCTGTGGCCTGTCCGAAGCCTGCCTCCTCTCTTCTTATGGGCTTCCGAAGGCAACGTTAGGCATTTTGGACCGGCTTCAAACAAAAGCCTCTCGGCAGCCGGCAGGCCTCTTGCGGCCTCTCTGTGGCCTGTCCGAAGCCTGCCTCCTCTCTTCTTATGGGCTTCCGAAGGCAACGTTAGGCATTTTGGCTCGGCTTCAAACGCTCCCCAGAGCCTCACCGCAGCCTTGCCCTCTTCTCGGCAGCTGGCAGGCCTGCCTCTTCTCTTCTTATGGGCTTCCGAAGGCCCCAGAGCCTCACCGCAGCCTTGCCCTCTTCTCGGCAGGCTTCCGAAGGCGACGTTTAGGCATTTTGGGCCGCCTTCAAAAGCTTTTCGCCTGTCCGAAGCTTCTCGGCAGCCGGCAGGCCTCTTGCGGCCTCTCTGTGGCCTGTCCGAAGCCTGCCTCCTCTCTTCTTTTGGGCTTCCGAAGGCAACGTGAGGCATTTTGGACCGGCTTCAAAAGCCTCTAGCCTCTCGGCAGCCGGCAGGCCTCTTGCGGCCTCTCTGTGGCCTGTCCGAAGCCTGCCTCCTCTCTTCTTATGGGCTTCCGAAGGCAACGTTAGGCATTTTGGACCGGCTTCAAAAGCCTCTCGGCAGCCGGCAGGCCTCTTGCGGCCTCTCTGTGGCCTGTCCGAAGCCTGCCTCCTCTCTTCTTCCGAAGGCAACGTTAGGCATTTTGGACCGGCTTCAAAAGCCTCTCGGCAGCCGGCAGGCCTCTTGCGGCCTCTCTGTGGCCTGTCCGAAGCCTGCCTCCTCTCTTCTTATGGGCTTCCGAAGGCAACGTTAGGCATTTTGGCTCGGCTTCAAACGCTCCCCAGAGCCTCACCGCAGCCCTGCCCTCTTCTCGGCAGCTGGCAGGCCTGCCTCTTCTCTTCTTATGGGCTTCCGAAGGCAACGTTAGGCATTTTGGCTCGGCTTCAAACGCTCCCCAGAGCCTCACCGCAGCCTTGCCCTCTTCTCGGCAGCTGGCAGGCCTGCCTCTTCTCTTCTTATGGGCTTCCGCAAGCGACGTTAGGCATTTTGGACCGGCTTCAAAAGCCTCTCGGCAGCCGGCAGGCCTCTTGCGGCCTCTCTGTGGCCTGTCCGAAGCCTGCCTCCTCTCTTCTTATGGGCTTCCGAAGGCAACGTTAGGCATTTTGGACCGGCTTCAAAAGCCTCTCGGCAGCCGGCAGGCCTCTTGCGGCCTCTCTGTGGCCTGTCCGAAGCCTGCCTCCTCTCTTCTTATGGGCTTCCGAAGGCAACGTTAGGCATTTTGGCTCGGCTTCAAACGCTCCCCAGAGCCTCACCGCAGCCTTGCCCTCTTCTCGGCAGCTGGTTGAATGCCAGCATTGGTGTGAAGCCCATCCAAGTCTCGCTGTTGAATCCCAGGAAGTTGTCAAGGTTCAACCGCCAACCCCTCGAGATGAAAAGGGGTCGGCGGCACCCGGGCGGAGCCCTTACAATCCGGGCGCCGGCCACGCGCACGTTCCCTTGCCGGAGGCCTTCGGTTGGTAACCGAAGGTTATATACGCTCGCGCCCCCTGCCGCCGACCCTTTTGTTGGACCTCCGGTATACCCCCGGTCGACCTCCGCCCGACCCCCGCCCGAATCCGGTCGACAGATTTATATGTATCTTGCGCAGGATGGTCAATAAATGTTCAAAACTATCGTTTTTTACAGTGTTTCGTGGCCTTCGGCGTCCACGACTTTCGCCTAACAGGGCGCCCGTGGTGTCGGTTATGCGCGCCGCGCGGACAGGCTTAATCGACATTTCGTTGGTGTTGGGCACATAAATTGCTTAACATATTCCCAACATAGGCCCAAGATAGCCAACATATGCCCAACATAGCCTCCAAGATGGCTTAACATAGGGCCAACATAGGCCAACATGGGGCCAACATAGGCCCAACCTCGGCCAACATAGGCCTAACATAGGTCGACCTAGGCCCAACATAGGCTCAACTTGGGCCCAAGATGTGCCCAACATAGACCACATGGGCTCAACTTGGCCCAACCTAGGGCCAAGATGCGCACCAGATAGCTTAACTTTGCTAAATATAGGCCCCACCAAGTCTCAAAGGGAGAGAGAGAGGACCCAGCCCTGCACATACCCAAACCCAAATAGGCCGGCGCCCGGCTGTCAGGCGTAAGCCTCATAAATCCGGGCGCCGGCCACGGGCCCGTGTCCTTGCCGGAGGCCTTCGGTTGGTAACCGAAGGTTATATACGCTCGCCGCCCCGCCGCCGACCCTTTTGTTGGACCGCGGGGATACCCCCGCCCGACCCCCGCCCGAATCCGCCCGACAGATTTATATGTATCTTGCGCTGGATGTTCGAAAAATGTTCAAAAACATCGTTTTTTACAGTGTTTCGTGGCCTTCGGCGTCCACGACAGGGTGCCCGTGGTGTCGGTTTTGCGTGCCGCGCGGACAGGCTTAATCGACATTTCGTGGGTGTTGTGCACATGAGTTGCCTTACATATCCCTAACATAGGCCCAAGATAGCCAACATGTCCCCAACATATGTCCAACATAGCCTCCAAGATGGCTCAACATAGGGCCAACATAGACCAACATGGGGCCAACATACGCCAACATAGGCCCAACATAGGCCCAACCTAGGCCAACATAGGCCTAACATAGGCCGACCTAGGCCCAACATAGGCTCAACATGGGCCCAAGATGCGCCCAACATAGACCACATGGGCTCAACTTGGCCCAACCTGGGGCCAAGATGCGCACCAGATAGCTTAACTTTGCTCAATAGGAGAGGGAAAGAGAGAGAGTGAGAGAGAGGGAGAGGGAAAGCGAAAGCGAGAGAGAGGGAGAGAGAGAGAGGCAAAGACAGCGAAGACGGAGACAGAGAAGACCGAGACAGAGACAGAGAAGACAGAGACAGAGACTGACAGAGAAAGAAACAGAGACAGAGACAGAGACAGGGACAGAGACAGAGACCGACAGCGAGAGAGAGAGAGAGAGAGAGAGAGAGAGGGAGAGGGAGAGGGAGAGAGGATCCAGTGCGCGGACTCTAACTGTCAGGCGTAAGCCTCATAAATCCGGGCGCCGGCCACGGGCCCGTGTCCTTGCCGGAGGCCTTCGGTTGGTAACCGAAGGTTATATACGCTCGCCGCCCCTGCCGCCGACCCTTTTGTTGGACCGCGGGGAGACCCCGTGTCGACCCCGTGTCGACCCCGTGTCGACCGATTCATATGTATCTGGCGCAGGCTGTTCAAAAAATGTTCAAAAACACCGTTTTTTACAGTGTTTCGTGGCCTTCGGCGGACACGACTCTGGCCTAACAGGGCGCCGGTGGTGTCGGTTATGCGTGCCGCGCGGACAGGCTTAATCGACATTTCGTGGGTGTTGTGCACATAAGTTGCCTAACATATCTCTAACATAGGCCCAAGATAGGCAACATATCCCCAACATAGCCTCCAAGATGGCTCAACATAGGGCCAACATAGGCCAACATGGGGCCAACATACGCCAACATAGGCCCAACCTAGGCCAACATAGGCCTAACATAGGCCGACCTAGGCCCAACATAGGCTCAACATGGTCCCAAGATGTGCCCAACATAGACCACATGGCCTCAACTTGGCCCAACCTAGGGCCAAGATGCGCACCAGATAGCTTAACTTTGCTCAATATAGGCCCCACCAAGTCTCAAAGAGAGAAAGAAAAAGAGACACAGAGACAGACAGAGAGAGAGAGAGAGAGAGACAGAGAGAGGAGAGAGAGGACCCAGCCCTGCACATACCCAAACCAAATAGGCCGGCGCCCGGCTGTCAGGCGTAAGCCTCATATAATCATTTCCAATCATTTCCAAGGCTGTATGAATTCATTGCTGGTATTGCCAGCAGTGTTTCTCCAAGATTTCTACGCCAGGAACTGAGTTCCTGGCCTCTCTCCAGCCCTAAGTTCTGCTTCAGGCCATAGCGCAGCTTGGCGTTTCGCCGTTCCACCTGGCGTACTCATCCCGGGGCCCGGGACCTCGGTCTAAGACCAAGGGATGCTTTCGCACCGGTCGCACGGGTCGCACGGGCAGGGTCTTCTCTTCATCTATTCCGCTGTCTTTCAACAGAGGGAAGAAGAAAGAAGAGTGATATGATACCCTGGAAGTCCAGTTCGACTATATTTTGGACCGACTGAAGTAAAGGAAATTCCTCAACTCGGGTCACCTAGTCAGTCAGACCATTCTTGGTCTGACCGACTCCCAGGCTACGCCGCAGTTCGTTCCTCCAATGCCATCGACACCGTGGCCCTGTCCGCTCGGTGTCTGAAGCGACAGGGTCTGAGCCTTTGTGTGACTTTGAGTCAAGGAGCATGTCCTTGTTTCTGGACTCACCAGAATTCCTGAACCGTCCCAATTGTAAGAAAAGGGTCCAGCAACATGCAGGGTCCTCCACCCAACCTGAACCGCTCGGACTATTCCTTTGGACTGCCGAACCGAACAGAAAAACAAACGGCCTGCAAGTACCAGGCAAGCACCCACCGAAGGGACTGCCATAGGACTGCCGCCCCAACGACCCCTTTTCAACAACCCCAACTGATCGGCAGTCCTATGGCAGTCCCATTAGTCGTGTCTGGGGTATACTTGGATGTCATTATGTTTTGGGATGTTTTGGGTATATCCCAAAAACCCTGTAACAGTGGATGATGATGGTTAGTAAAGGCCTGTCTCCAAAATATAGTGATATAAATTATGATCAATTGAATGTGACAGGTCAGTTCGGACACCCCCAAATGATGATCTTGATTTCCCCCGTTGAATTCGACTCATCGGATACCGCGAGAGAAAAGCCACACCTTCGCCGAACGGCGCCCCCTTCGCCGCCTCCTCGACCTCTGCTTCGCACTTCGCCTCTCAACCGACGGTGGGACGGAGTCAGACGGACGCGCGGAACTCGTGCGGGCACCAGGGCCGAGCAAAGGATTTACAAGGTGTGGGGATGTGTGGCAATCAAGATGGAACAAAAATGGCAGATCTGCATGGATTCAAACAGCGCACCCCATGAGAAGAAACACGTTACCCAAAGGCACTGCCTCATGGCATGACCATCGGATGGCTTTCTGCATTTCGTTATTCAAATATGTTCTATATTACTTTAAGCGCAGTTGGAACAAATCACTTGTCTTCATCCATCACATCACATTCAGGTTGCTAGCTCAAGTCTTCATCAATTTCATCTCTTTTCCACCACCTGTTCGAATGGCTCAAGCGGCCGCATGGAGCACTCACTGTACGCTTTTTGGGCCTGTTCGCTCTCCAGCTGGGGCCAGTTCCCGCTCGGCTCGACTGAGAGGACTGACCACCTGCGGCAAAGTCGTCGCCGCTGGGCTCTTCGGCGAAAAGTGGCGACACGTTTGGGGGTGTTGACTGGGTGTTGCGCGCAGTTCTTTTCCACCAACAATTCGCGGATAGACACATGAATAATTGGTTGGGATATTATATCAGGTTGTTGGAATTGTTTGGGTGATGTGTTGCCTTCTCAGGTGCTCTTCGTTCTTCATGCAAATGGATGATCAATGATGATTTATTACTTGCTTGTGGGTCAAGCAAGAAGATCCAGCAAAACACCAATTCTTGACGCTGGGTCCTTGAAAAGCTGTAGGGTAGTTGTAAGATGTTTTTAGGCAATTAAATGTTTTATCTGGACCTTGTCCCGATTTGAAGACTCCCAAACTGATTATGGACTAAACAATGTAGGCATACCATATTGCCAATGTCTTGCACCTAAACACGGCAATCATCCCACAACTGAGGAAAAAGACCAACCCATAATAAACAATAAACACATAATTTGTATAAATAAATATATATTGTCATAGATTGTCTATACATACATTAACTATAAGATGGACACTTTACACATCACCTCCACTTCTTGGTGTCATCTTCGCCACACCCTCGACCGAACCAGCGAGCGGTCTCGCTCGCATCGTCCTCGTGCCGCGCTTGGGACGTTGGCGGCGTGGGCTGCACCTGCACCAGCATGCACGTGGCGGCCGGGATGGAATCGCGCAGGAAGTGGCAAGGTCTGAAGTGACGCAAAAAGAGAGAAGTGGCTGCTCCACTCATGGCTGGATGTGGCTCACAGTAGGTTCACTTGTTTTCAACTCTTTTGAGATGTTCCAAGATGTTCCTTTTCTCGCTGGGGTTGATACCTTCTTTCCAAATCATATATAGTATAAAATGCCTCAGAATAGACACATGTCATAACCATTCAAAACCTAGCTTCAGCCATATCTCAGCATGTCATGATAATTGCTGGTTTCGTGGCTGTGTAGCTTGCGGCCCTGGGTGGCAAATTGAAGAAACAAATTACAATAATCAGAATAGCAAGACCCCCAACCAATGGGAGTGTTGACCTTAATTGTCCATATTTTCTTGAGTGTCTTGGAGGTCTCCTTTATCATAGTCCAATATAGTCTAATCGTGTCAAATCTACACTAAGTAGTATTCGGACCCAAACGGAAAAAATAAACATGATTTGGTTCGGGTGTGTTTGACACCCCTGGCTGTGGAGGATTGCAAAGGGTATCCTCTGGCAGGTCAAGACCAAAGCTCCACCTTCCGCCCAATTCCGCCGCCTTCTGCAGGCCCTTTCCGAGCGCTTCTGCAGATGCCTCTGTGGATGTCGCACACCAACTCGGCCGACTCCCAGTCTCCCAGTCTAAGCGGGAGACTGGGAGTGTCTTCCGGAGCAAGGCTCGGCCCCAAGCTTCGGGTTCCCACCCCCTTGGGCAATGTTTTAATCAACGGAGAGTCCATCCTCGTGTCCTTCGAACGACTTCGATCTTTCCGAGACGATGGAGACACTGAGAACCTGAGACCTCTACGGCCAGTTGACCTGCATGGCAGATCCCTATCCCCACTGGTCAAGATCCAGTTCATTGGGGGTGCTGGGTATGCCGGCGTCGGGGTAGACTGAGAGAGATCCGTCGATCACATGTTTGCAGAACTGAACAAGGCCAAGGTCTGTGCCCGATGCTGTTTTAGCTCAAGCAACTCTGCCTCAGTGTGAAAATCTTCAAGTGCAAAGAATTCCCTTCCTCATCCTTCCTCCAACATGCATGAAAGCTGCAACTTGTATATGATATATTTAAACAACAAAAACACCCCAGCAGTGAACAGCTTGTCACTCAAGAACCTAAGTCCACCACTTCTAGTCTGCTCACCTCTGCCTTCCAGAATTCCACCTGCACCGGCTGCGCCGAAAAAGGATCCGTGACTCAGACGTGCGTCCCAGCGCCCAAAACGTCCGAGCTGTCACGTCCGTGGAAAGGGAGGATGAGGATGGTCCAACCTCTTGGGGGAACGGGGAGGTCCAAACATGTGGAGACACGATGCGCGCACACAGATGACATGACAGATGCACGCGCCTTTGTAAACTGACCCGCATCAAAGCAAACCCTTGTCAATCTGAACAGGCTGCTGTCGCGTTCAGACTCAAATCTTGATCCGTGGCTGTGAGATTAGTTGCAGTAAATGGTTTCAATGCCTGACTGTCCTCTGTCATTGGTCGGTCACGGCCCGCCTCTTGTTGCCAGGCTGCTTCAACTTCGCCCTGCTCCAGCTCACATCGAGCTGCCCTGGCCATGGCACTTTGGGAAAATTCAAGGGATGGACGCCAATTGTGAGCCCCAAATTGTATCATACCGTGATACCTCTCTGATTCTGATTCTTTCAGACTCAAACGAACCATGGGCACCACCTGATCCCGACATATCCTGATGCATCTTGGAACCCAGACATTTCTAACCCCAACAGACTTCTTCAAGGATCACGCCGCTTCATGACTTTTCTCCCGAAGTTTACAAGTGAGTCTGACCTTAGCCACATCCATGACAAACTTTAACCATCGGCAAATTTTCTCCTTCGCATCGCACAGAAAAGCACTTGGCTTTTCAGTGATTTTCAAAGCCGCTCTCCTTTCTCAGAAGCATTCGCTGACGGCTTGCGCTTGCGGCTTCCGTCTGCTCCCACGAACAAATCCGCCCGCACCAAAAATTGCGGCGTTGTGTCCGGTTCGCGTACACTGCTAGAGTTGCTAGATTATGTTCGGGGGTGCACTTTTGCTCTAGAGTGCTGTGATTATATCTATATTGACATCGTGTGTATGCTTGTCCGCTTGACTTCGGAGCAAGGCATTGGCGATGTCTGTTATGCAGCCTAAGAGACCCTGCATTATTGACATCCTCTGTGCTTGCCCCTGTGGAGCCCGAGACAGACAGACCCAAACAGACCGAGACAGACCGACCGAGACAGATCGACGCACACTCGGAGAGTGCGGGCGGTTTCGACCGCAAAGCGGTGTGAATATCATATAATATAATGTTTAGGCTCGTTTCTGAATCTTCCGCACCCTGCTGATGCGCAACAAGTCGCCGGCCCCTGACCATTGACGGAAGGAATGCCCAAGACCGATGGACCCTGACATGCCCTGCCCTCCCCCAAAAACAGAGATCCAAAAACTAACGCTCGCACCACAGGTCCAATCATCTCACTCTAGTTCCGGACCCCTTAAACTTGAAGCCAGGCAAAAAACATATCAATATATAAACATATCACACCACACACAACATCACACAACACCACCTCACCACCATGGCCGGTCTCGTCGCCGAGGACTCGTCGTCCCGTCCCTGCCTGAGTTCCCATCGGAGCCTGCTGTTCTCGCTGCGGCTCCGTGTGGTGCCTTGAAAGGCACCTCCCTTGATTGCCTCGTGCAGCCGCTCGTCCACCTCGGCGTATTGGGCGTCAAACACCCGACGTTCACCCAATGATTCGACCAGGGGGCGTTTTCACATGCATGAAGCAGCACCCAGTCCCTCGTGCCGTTCGATCCGTCGGTTCGGCGTCTCGCGATGCGTTCCCCGCGGCGTCGTGCTGCGAAGGCGCCTGCAGTCGCAAGTCTGCCAGGGTTGGAAATGGCCGAGTGGAGAGCCTTGGACCAGGCCGTCAAGGAGCGGGCGCACCGTGACCCCATCGAACTCTTTTGGGAGACTCATCCAAAACACAAACAGGACGCGTTGGAAACACGGAGGTCTGCCGAGCTTGCTTTTCATCTCGACCCACCCCTTTTTCCGGTTCGTGCTGCTCGGTGCTTCCCAAGCGACTCCGACTCCGAAGGTACGCTCCTTTCGGACCCTTTTCAGCGTCGTGAGAGGCGTGAGAAGCGTCGGACTCTCTCCGCCCACCGGCCATCACCCCGAAGTGCAACCCACCGGCCACCCAGACACGACCCGTCTGGGACTGCCAGTTCGGACTGCCGAGAAACGGCCAGGGTGGTGCCAGGGGGGTCAATGGGGCGGCATATATGGCAGACACTCCGGGAGTGTCTGGGTTGGGAAATGGATGTATACTATAGAAAGCCATAAGCCATAAGTAAGGCATGACTTTATCCAGCCATAAGCGGATGTAAATTTCAACGACCAGGACTCCATTTCCCATGGATCCTGTCTCATCCAAATTGAAGAATCCATCACTTTCCCCATCTCAGGGATCTAATTATTTTGGTCGGCTTCTCCATGTCCTTTTCAGGGATCCCTGTCCCGTCTCTCAGGAATTCACGGAGAGTCCTGATGAGACATCGAGTCCTGTCGACATGAACAGCCATCCACAGATCGTTGTAGACTATAGACTATAGACTAATAGAGACTCTAGACTATAGTCTAATTGTGAGCTGACTATAGACTCTACAATTAGCAATGCCAGCTCACAAGTTTGTGGCTCAAGGACTGGAATTCCTGCGGGCGCTGGGTGCAGGTATATAATTAGTCCTATATTATTATGGTCAATTCATTTCCCTTGCCTCACATAACACCGTAACATGTCAATGCGAAGTTCCTTGTCTGCTGTGGCACGGTGAAAGTCCAGCACACACGCACGCAGAAGTCCGCAGAAGTCCTCCTCTCGAGCCGTCGACTTGACCGTCTTCGAGCCGAGCTGCGGTGTCCAGCCTGCGGTGTCCAGCTTGGGACATGTGGAAGAATCCACAGCTGGCTGCGGTGCCCTGTTGCGCACCACTGAATACATGAATCCACAGCTGAATATCATTACCCACAGAATCCACCGCTGAAAATGCATGCCCGGCAGTGCGGAGACTCAGGGTCCCCAGAATCCGGTGCCCTGCCTGCGGCCGGAATGGCCAAGTCCTTGACACGAACGAGGGCGCAGAGTCTGGCGTGCGGAGACGGACTCATGTCCGGCATGCATCGGTGGTTCTTGAGGGAGTCCCCATGGTCCATGTATAGACTCTACCCCAAACACTCCATGGGACTGCCATATATATGCGACCCCCAAACCACCCCAACTGATCGGCATATATGGCAGTCCCATGGAGTGTCTGAATAGACTCTACATGTAGACAGGATCCTAAGAGAACTTTCCCAGACGTTCCGACACAGGATCCATCGCGTGCTGAATCCATCCCGGGATCTGCCATGAGCTGCCCCACAAAGGGGCAATCATCGTTGAAAGAGAGCAATCATCTTGTTGACCAAACAACCAAACACATGGAACCATCACATCCAAAAAATATTGTTATTGGAATTGGATCTTATTGGACACCACAATAGTCAGGCTGGGTCTATCAACGACCCTAGCGGCCCTAGCCTTCGGAAGCCTAGCCGGATGTGGAACCCCAGCCGCTGCGCCCTCTCCTGGCCCTCACCATGAGCTTCGGAGCACTCTCCTGACCTCGAACCGTGACGACGGCGTCGAAGCGAGAGACGCCCGGAACGGAGAAGAGCTCAATGAGGGCTCTAAGCCTGCAACTCTACATGAGACTGGGGCATAACCTGCCGCAGCTCATCCTGTGCTATTGAACAGAGATAGCTGCGGCTCTTGATCTTCACGAAGTGGCATGCATCAGCCTTCCTTGTACGGCTTAAGCATCACACAGTAGCTCTTCTTTCAAACATCATGCACAACATCCGCATGGAAGCAGCATTTGGGAGCAGCTTCACTGGATCTTTTCCTCCCTCAGCAAAACTGGATCGCCACGATCGCCTAAGGCGCCCTCTCATCGGTAAGACTTCTGGAAGCGAGCACGGGCAGAGCGACCTCGCGCTGGCCAAAGCTGCTCTCCGACTTTTGAAACCAGCGCTTTTCTCCAACTAAGGGGATTGCATCCCGACCGCGCTGCAAACTGGTAGTATCCAGATTGCATCCAGACTAAGACATCATTCCCTCGAACCTACTGGAAGGTATGCACATGTATTTACTCCAGCATGTGAACATGTCGATCGAGATGTTCGACAATATTTTTCCCAAAGTTTCCCTTCCAGCCTCCGAACTTCTTGGGCTCACAACGCCGAGGATCTGCCACAATCAATGAGCGATCATAGGCCATGAGGATGTCCTCGAAAGAAAGCCCAGCTCAGGCAGTCTGCAAAGAATGAACGAACTGAACATCTTCAAAGGCCTGTCCTTGATCTCCTTCTTGGATGCCTCATCGATGTACTTCTGGTAGTATGCCACGATGCCCTTTGCGATGGCCTGCCAAGGTCTCTGCCAAGACAACTCTTGTTTATGAAATCGTTTGAGTGCTAAGTTCCAGCATCAGGAGCCGGTCAATCAATCCCAACTTGTATATTCATATTAGCATTGTCATTTTCTCGCACACACAAACACGCACACACACACACATGTCATTTACAATGAGATAAAGCTTGCTACTCCATGGCTCAACATTGCCTGTCGCAGTGCATAAATCTGCCCAGTGAAACCTCCTCCTTTTACTCGCAGGCGGATGTCCACCTGAAACATGTTGGTGACAGCAGGATAGAGGTCTCACAGATCATTCAATGCACAATTCACCCACCTTGCTGCAGCGGTCCTTGCCCAGGAGGAGGAGAGGCTCGTAGACCTGAAAATCAACAAGTGAATAATAGCAAAAGTGTTTGGACCTCCTCCTGATCCCTTGCCTTGACCGGAGAATGTCGGGTTTCACGGTGTGCAAAGGGCAACCGTTCAGGCGCACCTGTACAACCACATTTCAGCATTGCATTGGTCAAACCCATAGTGCCATAGTCCGTAGAACTTGACTGTGGTTCATTCTGCTTCAACCAAAGCTGCCGTTGGCCGGCCTGACCGCTGCCAGTGCGGACCAAGGCGACCGCAACGGCAGTCTTCTTGCGGCCGAAGCACTGGGCACATGAGGCACACGAGTCAACGAGAGGGTTTGGACATGGTTGGAGTCAAAACTTCGACAGTTGCAGAAGGCAAACTGCTAAAAATTGCTACATGTATAGGGCTTCCAAACTTTCGATTGAAGACTATAAATATATATATATTATAATATAGAGTCTTCAAGCGGATGTGCATAGCAAAGAAGAACCCCAGGATGCACCTGCACCTTCTCTAGCTTGCTGCCCGGGGCAGGTGCTGGTGGGGCGCCTTCATCCATGGCGGAGGAGTGCTCTGGCAGCTGAGGGTTCTGCTGACCGCTTTAAATGCCAGCGAAAATTCCATGTCTGGAAAGTATAGGAAGGCAGGCAAAGAGAAGGCATGAGAAGCGCCTTCAACCCTACACACATAGTCACCGATATCAAACAACTGTCACCATTTTTGACAATCAAACAACGATGCAACTTCTCTATCGATGCAATGCCTCCAAAAGCTGTTTCAGCAAAGCACTTTTCTTCCCTCAGCCTTGTTCCTCCGTCTACTTCTATGAGACTCTTCCTTGCAAGAATCGAGCAGAAGGATACAGCATTCCGTCCGGGATCATCGGTAGGACTTCTGGAAGCGAGCACGGGCAGAGCGACCTCGCGCTGGCCAAAGCTGCTCTCCGACTTTTCAAACCAGCTCTTTTCTCCAACCAAGGGCCAAGGGGATTGCATCCCGACCGCGCTGCAAACTGGTAGTAATCAGATTGCATCCAGACTAAGACATCATTTTTTTCGAACCTACTGGAAGGTATGCACACGTATTTGCTCCAGCACGTGAACATGTCGATCGAGATGTTCGACAATATGTTTCCCAAAGTTTCCCTTCCAGCCTCCGAACTTCTTGGGCTCACAACGCCGAGGATCAGCCACAATCAATGAACGATCATAGGCCATGAGGATGTCCTCGAAAGAAAGCCCAGCTCAGGCAGTCTGCAGAGAATGAACGAACTGACATCTTCAAAGGCCTGTCCTTGATCTCCTTCTTGGATGCCTCATCGATGTACTTCTGGTAGTATGCCACGATGCCCTTTGCGATGGCCTACCAAGGTCTCTGCTAAGACAACTCTTTTGCTTATAAAATCGTTTGAGTGCTAAGTTCCAGCATCAGGAGCCGGTCAATCAATCCCAACTTGTATATTCACGTTAGCATTGTCATTCTCTCTCACACACAAAAACACACGTGTCATTTACAATGAAATAAAACTTGCTACTCCATGGCTCAACATTGCCTGTCGCAGTGCATAGATCTGCCCAGTGAAACCTCCTCCTTTTACTCGAAGGCGGATGTCCACCTGAAACATGTTGGTGACAGCAGGATAGGAGTCTAAGAGAATCATTCAATGCACAATTCACCCACCTTGCTGCAGCGGTCCTTGCCCAGGAGGAGGAGAGGCTCGTAGACCTGAAAATCAACAAGTGAATAGCAAAAGTGTTTGGACCTCCTCCTGATCCCTTGCCTTGACCCGGAGAATGTCGGGTTTCACGGTGTGCAAAGGGCAACCGTTCAGGCGCACCTGTACAGCCACATTTCAGCATTGCATTGGTCAAACCCACAGTGCCATAGTCCGTAGAACTTGATTGTGGTTCATTCTGCTTCAACCAAAGCTGCCGTTGGCCGGCCTGACCGCTGCCAGTGCGGACCAAGGCAACCGCAACGGCAGTCTTCTTGCGGCCGAAGCACTGGGCACATGAGGCACACGAGTCAACGAAAGGGCTTGGACATGGTTGGAGTTAAAACTTCGACAGTTGCAGAAGGCAAACTGCTAAAAATTGCTACATGTATAGGGCTTCCAAAACTTTTGATTGACTATATATATATGTGAATTCCGTCTCCTGTTGGCTGAAACGCACAAACGAGAAGTGTACCAAAGCAAGCCACGTACGCCGTGGCTCAAATCGGGGCAAGGACCCTGTGGCTGGCGGAAAAATGTCCGTCAGGTTTGATCCATAGTGGTAGCGGAGCACCAAGCTCCAGGGTGCGTCCGTGTTAGGTTGGGTTAGTTGCCATGGCGGATGGAAGGAACCATCCAATCCCTCGCAGTGATGGAAGTGGAGTTGATGAAGGGCATCGTGAAGGCCCTGGACGATCTCAAAAGGAGATGGCGTGACGCCAGGAGGCCCTGGCTGGTCTGATGGTTTCGATAGTGATGAGTACCGTGAAATTTGTTCGCGACCGGCGACGTCGAGCTCGTGACCGTGATCGAAGTGGACCTCGAGAAGATGAAGGTGATTGGCGCGGGGGATCCAACGCCAAAGCGCCTGAGTGGGATGGGACTTCGATCCCCTTCCAGGACTGGCTGATCAAGGGCCAAACTATGGCTTGCCACCACCAAGACCCGGAAGAACTCACAGGGTCCTATGTTGCTTCAGGGTCTGTCAGGAGTGGCATTCCAGACCTTCAAGCATTGGGCCAGGGATTCGACCTGGCTTCAGAACGATGAAGGAGGACATGAACTACTGGCTGCAATGGACTTGCCAGAGAACTTCGGTGATGATCGTGAAGAAGATTTGTTGAGCTCCCTGGCCAAGATCACCTACCACATCCGCAGGGAGAAGAATGAGGAACACCGCATCTTCTTCAATCGATGGGAAGAAGCAATGAGGCGAGTGAATTCGCACAAGGTAGAGCTGCTGACCCCTACAAAGGCTTCCTCCTGATCAACGCCTTGAACCTGAGCGAGCAGGACATCAAGAACATGATGAACTTCACGAGGGGAAGCATCTCTACGAAGGACGTCAAGGATTGGGTCAGAAAACATGAAACGAAACTTATGGCCAAGGAAGTGGGCATCGAGCTGAACAAGAACAAGGGCAAGACCGCGTCCCAGTTCATCGGCTACTGCTCCTGTGCACCACATCGTGGCCGATGAGCGCACCGACTACCTCGATGAGAATGAGATCTTCGAGGCCGCCCTCGAGGAGCTCGGGGACGAGGGGGAAGAGAATGGACCAGATGGAGAAGGCGAAGGTGAAGAAGATGAGACGCTGGACGAACATGAAGTTCGAGAGGTGTTGAACACTCTGGTTCAGAAACGGACTTTCAGCCAGAGCATGAAGTTGAAGAAGGCCAAAGAGCTGGCCAGGGGCTATGGAGGCTGGAAAGGGTCTGGAAAAGAAAAGGAAAGCAAGGTAAGAGCAAGCTGATCGATCAGCTGAAGCAAAACAGCAGGTGTGCCATCTGCAAGCGTGTGGGACATTGGCATCGAGAATGTCCGGATAGCAAAGGTCGTGGGAAAAGCACGACGAAAGAGAACTACTACATGGAAAAGATCAAGGAAGAGCAGTCAGAAGAAGCCTTCTTTTGTGGACACCTCGAGGTGAATGAGCCGACAGTGAAGGAGGACATGAAGGACTTCAACGATGAAGAGTTCTTTCGCCTGATGGATCCCGAGGATCAGTTAGATCGAGAGATCTATGGAGATCAAATGCGCCACTTCGAGGAGAACTATGAACCGCCAGAAGAGGCTTTCGTGGAGCAAGAGGGCACCGTTGTTGAGATGGACGTGAAGCAAGATTCACTGATGCCTCCGACGGTGACCTCCACTACATCGAGCAAAAGCCCGACTGAGCCTGAGGGTGATCGGAAAACCAGTGTTTTTGCAGTGGTATCCAGCTCCCACTCTGTAGCTGGACAGAAGCACACATCTCATTCCCGATATAAGGTCCAATGCGCTGCTATTGGTAAGGGGGTTGAAGGAAATGAGAGTGAAGTTTTGTTTGTTTTGGGGGATTCTAGTTTGCGGGGGAAGGCATCCGAGAATCATGATCACCCGAAAGACCGCCGCAGGAGGACGGAAACGTCAACAAGCCAGTCTTCCACATGGTCAGAAAGCAGTACGCATGACGATGGATGCGCCACAATCGACACTGGTTGTCAACGAATGGCTGTTGGGGCAGATACATTGTTGAGGTTGTCCAACCACATCCCTAGTTCCTTGTGCATTGGAACGGTCCCTCAAGAACATCGATTTCGGTCGGTCAATGGAACTTCGACGACGTCGCATTTGGCCACGATCCCGACAAGCCTAGGACACAAAGGTAGCATCTTACGACCAGCAATATTTCAAGAAGGTGAATCACGAAAGGCTCCATTCTTGATCTCGCTCCCTTTTCTACTCCACTGCCGTGCTGTTTTGTACTTGGATCCTCAAAAAGGTCTTCGATTATATCTTCGACGATTTGGGTTTGGTGTCGATTGCCATCTAGGACCTACTGGAGCACTCCGGGTTCCTTTGAATCAGTTCAACAAAGAACAGACAAAACGACTTCAACAACTACATGATCAAATGCAAGCAGGATCCAAGGAATTCGAAATCATGAAGACGATGGTCAACGAGCAGATATCTGGCTCGAGATCGGTGGGTCCAAGCAATCCAGTTGCTCAATCATCAGCAGCCTCGTCGTCAACTTCCTGCCATGAAGCGCAGCCGAGTCGAAGAGAGCCGCTATGTGTCCATTTGGGCCCGACTGGTGACCAAGCTCCTCTTCGCGATGATCCGATTGAGCGAACTCGCCCTGGACCTTCTCGGGGAGCGTCGCAAGAAAAGCCCCATCGAGGAGGAGGACTCAGATGTCGAGACCGACCCGGAGGATGCGGAATGGGAATCTGTTCCCAATCGGGGACGAAACAAGGTGTTCACTCTATGGACGACATCGGCCGAGGAGGGGAGTCCATCGATTCGGACCATGCACTCGCCCAGCCAAGTCCAACAGACACCGGCGACCACCTCCGAAGAGATGCACTCGATCAGCTACCGGCCGTCTCCAGGATCTCCGACGACCCCATCAATCCTCCAGGAACCAACACCGACTCCAAAGACTCGACCGATTCCAAAGAACAAGAACCGGAAAGAGTCCTCCAAGGAGATCGAGGAAAAGCCGGGAAACCTGGATTGATCGACTCCGAGAATTGCCAACACACCCGGACAACCAAAAGGGGGACGAATGCCTTCGTCTTAGTGGAGAAGTGCCTGCAATGCAACAAGACATTGAAATCCGAACGGAAGTCGGATGCACCAGACACGCACATCAAGACGGAAGTCAAGAAGGAGATCCAATCCATGGGGAGAAACCGACGAGGAGAAATCAGAGGGAGTTCAAGGAGTTCCTCGAGTACCAGAAATGGAAGAGCCAGAAGGATCGTCAGAAGTGAGATCCAACATCCACAATGAACTTCACGGCCAGTGGAGAGAACTTGGAGAGAAAAACTATAAGGCCATGGAAGCTTCTCTTCGGAATGCGGAGTCCTTACCTGACTGAGCTCATGGGTATCCTGAGTGCTGATGAGCCAATTTGTGCCATTGCAAAAGACTTAGAGCGCATCAAGTCCAGTTCGAAAGTTCATCGGCGCTATGCTAAGATGGTTAAGGGAACCCCAAAGACAGTTGCTGAGCTGTTCAACCCCAAGCGTTTCGCACCTTACTGCAAACGGTCAGGACTGATTGCTGCCGCTGCCTTCGATCTGAAACTTGGCGACCAACTCCTGGATCCAGGGAGAACGAGACGGGGTGAAAAAATTCTTCCGAGAACAACGACCAGGTTTGACTATTATATCACCTCCCTGTACTTTGTTCTCAATCATGCAGAACATGAATGTGGACAAGGAGAACTTCCAGCAACGACTTCGAGAAGCTCGAGTGCTTCTGCACTTCGCATGCGAGATCGTAGAAATCATCGAGGACTATAGTGGCATCTATCTCCTCGAGCAACCAATGACATCTCGAGCATGGATGGAGAGAGCCCTACAAAAGATCATCCAAAAGGAAAATTGCATCCTCGCGAAATGCGACCAGTGCCAATTTGGATTGCACGACAGAGCAGGAGGCATCATGAAGAAACAGACCGGGTGGATTACAACAGCCCGAGGATTGCAGAGCAGCTGAACCGGCAATGTCAAGGAGAACATCAACACACCCCGGTCCTCGGTTCGTGCATGGGAAGCAGCCGAGCGACACAAGCTCAAGAATACCCTCCAGCCTTGATCAAGGGGATCCTACAAGGTTACTGCCAAGAAATCAAAGAGCACCACAAGATCAAGTCCGACGAGATGGAATGGCTGGGCCTTGGGGACTATCAGGAGCTTGAGAGAAGGTACAACAGAAAACAAACCTATGGCTCTGGTTCATGAACGCCACTCGGGCTGAATCACGAGAGCCAAGACACCACGAAGTACATCCTCTCCAAGATGAACCCGATCAAGAAGAAGCAGAAGAACAAAAAGAGAAAGCATATCTACCCAGAGAACGACCATTCTCGACCGAACAACTGGTTCGACGAGCACATGAAGGACTGGGACACCCTGGAAATGCGAGATTGGCTCGAATTTTGAAGGGAGCCAACGCTTCGAAGAAGGCCATCGAATATGCCAAAAAATCTGGTGTGTTCAACATGTCAGCAACAACAGCTGGTGAGACCTCCAAGAGCGGCCGCCCCTCCAAAGGAACTTCCACCAAATCACACGATCGGCATCGATACAGTTTGGCTACCGACACCAGGAAAGAAAAGAAGAATGGCACTGAACATCGTATGCTGGTCGACTCGATTTCAGATGGTGATCCCACTTCGGAGTCACACGGCAACCGACGCCCGAAGAGCTTACCTGGATGGATTCGGTTCATGGGTGTTCCACAAAGGCTCTACACCGACCTTGGAAAAGAGTTTTGCTCAGCCTTTCAAGATGGAGCTGAACTTGATGAAACTTTGGTGGAACCCAGTGCATTAGAGATGCCCACTCAGAGATCCATCACCGAGAGGGCTGGAAAGACCTTCAAGGAGATCCTGGTGAAAGCAATGGACAACTATGCCGTGCAATCGGACTTGGAGTGGCGAGACTTGGTAGACATTGTGAACATGACGGTCAACAGATTGACAAACAAATCTGGATTCTCGCCCTGCCAAAGATTGCTGGGATACACCCCAAAGATGCCTGGAGGATTACAGTTTTTGACTGAAGAAGAAAAGGAAGCTCGAAGCTGGGCACACCGAGGAGATTTACAAATTCAGCGAGCTCAGACGATGCGATTGGCTGCTGCGAGAGCATTCCCATGAAGTCGAATGCCAACAAGCACTCACCAATTCACTACATGCCGGAAGACGAGAAGTCACAGATTTTGAAGTGGGTCAGACCGTCTTCTTTTGGAGGAAAGCACCAGGAGATCAGGCCAGCAAAGAAAGTCCAAGTTACTGGCGAGGACCCGCAAAAGTGATATTGACTTCACCACCTGGAGCGATCTGGATTAGCTTCCGGAGACACATCGTTAAAGCAGCTCCTGAACAACTCAGACTTGCAAGCGCCGAAGAACATCAAATCTTTATCATCATGGATGGAAGGCCTCTCGAATCTACGGCACATTTTAGAAGAAGAACCCCAAGTCTGGATACATCGACCTGACGAAGGAGAGTCCTCGAGAAGAACTTGACCAAGAACTAGACCAAGATGGAGGACTAACCCTCGACCAAGAATCGAAGAGACCAAAATACAAGATCGAAGGAAAAACATCCAGTCAGGAAGTCGAGATGAAGCCAGAAGAAGATGAATGGCTATGGCATGAAACTCATAAAACGTTGACCAGGGTCCATCGACAATGGAGGCAGACAACCTTCAAGCCAAATGACGTGGCTGATTGTCCCATCGACCTACAACCGACTCAAGGCACAAAGGAGGACCACTATGTACTTTGAGGATGGGACCACACAAGAAATAGTCGATGAGTGGCATGGAGAACCTCTTCTACAAGACCATCACTGGAAAGGAAGAACAGAGTTTCAAATGGATGATGACCCACTGCCATGGGAGAAGACCGAGGCAGAGAAACCACACCAGGAGAAGATCTACGAGGATCCCAGCATGCGAGAAGGGAAGGAAGAACATGGAACGAAGAGGACAATGGAAGATGATGAAGAAGAAGCCACAGGCTTTGAGAAAAAGGCGAGGAGAGAGGAAGAAGAACAAACAAAAGAATCTCGAGGAATGTCCCGAGCTCTAGAAGAAGCTGAAGAAAGTGACCCTCCTGGACCTGCGAAACGACAAAGAATTGATTGGATAGAGGTGATGATGACGACATTGATGCCTGCAAGAAGCAGAGAGGACAAAAAGAAATAAAACTTAAAGAGCTATTACAAGAAGCCCGGACGAAGTTCTGGAAAGCCATCAAGAAGGAGGTCGACAACAATATACAAACGGGAGCCTACGAGATCCTCTCACCAGAAGAGTGAGAGAAGATTCGACGAGAAGGACATCACATCTTGCAATCTCGATACGTACTGGTCGAGAAGCGAATCGAGCCAGATGAGGTCCCAAAGATCAAAGACGATGGACTACTGCTTCATGAAGATGAACACGGAGGATTCAAAGCCAAGGCTCGACATGTGATGAAGGGCTTTAGTGAGCCGGACTCCGAGTGGCTGGAAGCGGCAACACCTCAAGTCGCTCCGGAGACAGTTTTACTGGTTCTTCAAACCTTGGGATCAAAGAAATGGATCCCGGGATACTTGGACTTCACCCAAGCATTCCATAGCGGGGACGAGATATCTTGCCTCCTATTTGCAGAACTCCCTGCAGAAGGACTTCCAGGAGTACAAGACCGACAACTCCTTCGATTGAAAAAGCACTGTTATGGTCTGCTTGATGGTCCATACCAGTGGTACAGCCACCTTCAGAGGATTCTCAAAAGCTTGGGATATGAACAGTCTCAAGCTGATCCCTGCCTTTTCTTCCTCTTCGACAAACAAGAACATGTGGAACGACCAGAGATGGAAGAACGACAGATAGAAGGGATCATAGGAGTGGCTACCGATGACCTACTACACGGAGGAGGACAGAGGCATTGGGAAAAGATGCAATGGATCAAGGACAACTACAAGCTAGGAAAGTTCTCACATGGCGATGGACGTTTTGTTGGAAAAGAGATCCAATGCCTGAAAGATGGAAGGATCAGAGTCCATCAACAAATGTACGTCAAGGAGAAGATCAAAACAATACCCATCAACAAAGAAAGAAGAATGGAAAAGTACAATTTGTGCAGCGAGACGGAGATCTCCGCCTTGAGAGCACTACTGGGAGCACTTGCACGGTTGGCCAAAGAAAGCAGACCAGATCTCATTGGAAGAGTTAGCATCCTCCAACAATGCATGCCGAAGCCTTACATCCGTGATTTACTAGAAGCAAACGCCTTAGCAAAAGAGGCCATTGCGGAGATCGACACAGGCATCACCATCATGCCAATCGAGTTCCAGAAGGTTAGAATCGGTTCAGCATCGGATGCAAGCTGGGGAAACTCTCCATGCCCTGAACTTGAAGAACAGAGCAAGGATTTCTGGGAAGAAAGAGGAGATCTCTGGATTCGACACCATGTTCAACCTCGACATCTACTCTTTCATCCAGGAGCAGCAACCGGCGGACCTCAACTTCATGAAATAGAGGCAGCACGAGCAACTTGGATTGACGGCGAACTCTTTGAGGACACCTGGAATCGTCGAGAAGATGTTCGAAAACATGGTGAAAGCATCTGGAAAGGGCACACAGTTTTCATGAAAAAGAAGTCAAAGACCAGATTGGAAATCCATGAAAAGTTTTTGCAAGTTGGACGAACTCATAGCCAAGGAGGTCACATCGTCTTTGCATACCATCAGGATCTAGAAGTAGATCAAGCTCCTCAACCAATTTCTATCCTGGGATGGAAGAGCTATAAGTTGAAAAGATGCACTGTGAACACTTTAGCTGCCGAAGCCCAGGCCATGATCTATGGAATTGGAGCCTCCTACTGGATTCGATTTATGTGGTCGGAGATCAAAGGCCTTCGAATGAACCTATCCAACTGGCAACAGCAGATCGGAAGGACCCCCTTCATTGCAGTCACAGACTCTCGCTCGCTGTTCGACAATCTGAGCAAGTCGACCAACATTGCATCGCACGTGGATGACAAGAGGACAGCCATCGACTTGACGATTCTGAAGAATGACTTGCAGCGCACAAAAGGACAGCTGCGATGGGTGGCGGGGGAAATCATGATTTCGGATGCCCTTACTAAGAAAGGTCCTGCTAGCTTTTTGAGGGGAATCATGAAACTTGCGTACTGGACCTTGTTCGAAGTCGGAGCCAAAGAGCTCAAACAGCAGGTTTCAGCCAATGTAAAGTAGGAGCGATGTGAATTCCGTCTCCTGTTGGCTGAAACGCACAAACGAGAAGTGTACCAAAGCAAGCCACGTACGCCGTGGCTCAAGTCGGGGCAAGGACCCTGTGGCTGGCGGAAAATGTCCGTCAGGTTTGATCCATATTTGTATATAATTGAATAGGGATTAGGGGATTGCATTTTTTACCAAATATTGTTGAGCGGATCCCATCCAATCCACCAACGCACAGATGCACAAAAGCATAGGCACCACTGATATTTGTTTCACTTGTTTGTTACCAGAAGCCATGGGGAACTAGAAACTGCCTAAACAAACGCAGCAAAGCCCTTCCAGCAGTGGATCTATGCAGGCCGAGGAGCATTTTTTCGGACCAGGTAAATCCAGGCAAGTGTAATTGAAGGCAACAGAATTGATGGTATTTGCTGAGAGGAGCCTATCCGAAAAGCACCGATAAGCACCATGGACCTGTGCACCGAGGGGCCCTTCTTTGATGAGATCCTCCCTTATGCGATGAGCATCAGCTTTGCCATCATTTGGGCAGGAAAGCTCGGATTGGCACAAGAGCAAGCTCTATACCGAGCTACACTTTTTGTGAGAGCTTCATGTCCTCATGTCTTTCAGCTAAGGGCATCATTTTGGGCTTCGTGCTCTTGCGTTTGCAGGAAGCCTTCCCAGAGCATCTCAGCAAGCAAAAGTTAGAGATTGCTTGTGAGGCCGTTTGCGTCGTGATTGAGCTGCAAAAAAGAGCCACACATGCTGCAGTGTTGAATCTCAGGTGAGCTGTGGGCGGCCAATTTTTCACGATGCATTTGCTTTGACTGCCGAGGGCGTATCAAAACAAAGTCTGAACACTTGTGCAGAAGGCGGACTTGGAGGCTTATGGCTCATTGCATCAACCTGGGTTGACCCAACTGGAAGCCCTTTGGAAGATGTTTGTCGATGGCATCGATCTGGAGGTTGTCACGAAAGCTAGCATGCTAGCTGAGTTCTTCTTTGCTTTAGCAATGTTGTGGTGGGAGGGGCTGCGTGCCTTAAAGATTGATATATCAAGCTAACCCCCCCCCCCGCGGTTCAACTCCCAGCTGCGCCGTGTAGGGGGTTGGTTGAACGTGTGAACGTGGTTGGTTGGGTGTAACGGTGGCTTGGTGTAAAGGGTGCTGCTGCTGCTGCCGCTCTGCTTCTTGCTGCTGCTGTTTGCTGCTGCCGCTGGTTGCCGCTTTTGTAGCTGCTGCTTTGCTACTTGTTGCGGCTTGGTGCTGCTGCTGCTGTTGCTGACGACGCCGCTGCTACTGCTGCTTGCTGCTTGCTGCTTGCTGCTGCTGCTTGCTGCTTGCTGCCGGTGGTGCTTGCTGCCGGTGGTGCTGCTGCTGCTGCGGCTTGATGCTGCGCTGCTGCTGCGTGGTGCTGCTGGCTGGCTGCTGGTTGGTGGTTGCTGCTGGCTGCTGGCTGCAGGCGGCTGCTGCTGCTGCTGCTGCTGGCTGCTGCTTGCTGCATAGGACTTGTACTTCACCGTTACAAGTTGTTTACCCCTATTTCTAACCTAATGCATGCATAAGCGGGTGGTAAATTTACCCCCCAGGCTTGCTATAACCATACACCGGCTATTTCCTCAAGACACTCTATTCTTGATACCTTTTACCAGTGCTTATCCTACACTACGGACGCCCTAATGTATGCACAGTCCTTGTGATGCTTACCCCTCGTTCCGGCTCAAGGCATACATAAGCGGGGGGTAAATTTACCCCCCAGATTTGCCATAACCATAAGCCGGCTATTTCCTCAAGACACTCTATTCCATATACCTTTTACCCGTGCTTCTCCTACACTACGGACGCCCTAGTGTATGTACAGTCCGTATGATGTCAGAAATGCTTACCCCTCTTTCCAGCGCAAGGCATACATAAGCGGGGGGTAAATTTACCCCCCAGATTTGCAATAACCATACACCGGCTATTTCCTCAAGACACTCTATTCCATATACCTTTTACCCGTGCTTCTCCTACACTACGACCGCCCTAGTGTATGTACAGTCCGTATGATGTCAGAAATGCTTACCCCTCTTTCCAGCGCAAGGCATACATAAGCGGGGGGTAAATTTACCCCCCAGATTTGCAATAACCATACACCGGCTATTTCCTCAAGACACTCTATTCCATATACCTTTTACCCGTGCTTCTCCTACACTACGACCGCCCTAGTGTATGTACAGTCCGTATGATGTCAGAAATGCTTACCCCTCTTTCCGACTCAAGGCATACAAAAGCGGAGGGTAAATTTACCCCCCAGATTTGCCGATCACGCATCTTCGTGCCTGCCAACGAGTGCACCCGGGCTGTTCCAATGTACCCTTCCCAGTCAGCGATGTCACATTTACATTCTTTAGCGCAAAGTATGTACATAGCAACCTTCCTCCCAAAACATGTCATCCCTACATGCTTTGCCGACTATGTAACTAGTACATCCGGTGCGATTCGGCTAGCTTTCGACCTCTCCCCCTGGCCTCAAGTTTGAGGCCCTCGTTGAACATTTGCCATGTGCAAACAAAGCCAATACGGAAGTATTATAGATCATAATTATGAAGTCTGCAGTCTGAAGTTCAATTGAAGGGACCAAGTGAAACAACAAACAATTCGCACAGACTGTAGGAGACTCTAGGAGAGTGGAGACAAAAGGATCAAGTATGCACCGCCACGGATAGGCTACTAGGGCTGTTAATTTTTGGTGTTCGTTCCGGTCGACCAATTGGATCAAAGGTATAGAGCAAATGCGCATAACCTCAGAGCTCGAGTCAATCACTTGAGTCATTTTTTTAAGTGAGGGTAACGAATTGAGTGATGTTTATTTGAAGTGTAATGCACATGGCTGGCAGATTGAAAAAACAGCTACTCAGCGACAATGTGAAAAAGAATCGGCTCAATCATCATTGTGGCTCAAAGTAGGCCGCAGGAGAGGGAATCAGCTCGCACGTCCCAACAATCTTTGCTCCTCTCAAGGCGTCTTGGGAATGGGAACCAGTTGGAAGGAAATGCAGCAGATTTCATCCGAAGTCGTCCTCATTGAGCCCAGTTTGCCAACTTCCAACTTTTGTAGCCTGGTTGACTTGAAGATGTCCTGACAAAGTGCAGGTAGTAGCTGCTGTAGCCTTCAATAGGCAATCAGAATCAATCAGATTTGCAAAACAATTCAACAGTTTTTTTCAATCTGGCAATACCTTGATCAGTTTATGCCAGAACTCTCTCTCTCTCTCTTTTGCCAGTAACTTTTTCAATTGTTTTGTTTCGATTTCTTGCTCGTTGTCGCGTGTCCAATTCGACCAGCCGGCAAGTAGGATGGCTTCTGTTCGTCGCACCTTTCTTCCTCTAGTCCTGCTGGGCATGGCTGCACTGTACGGAGGCCCAGCATTTCAGGCAGTTCAGTCGCAGGGTTGGCCCATGCATGCAGAGTTTTGCATCACTGCAGGGAATGAGGAACTGCACTCTTGTTCATTGAAGGCAGCAGGTTCTCGCAGGCCAAAACCTGGGTGAGGAGACAAGGTGGCAAACCCTAAAGAATATTTAAAGATCAGCTGTTGTTCCGATGCTGCGGAAATCATCGGTCGGAACTTGCCATGGCTCTTGTCTCGACCATCTCATGCCCCTGGTGCTGCACCACATGAGGTGTGCCTGGAACATGAACGAAGCATTTGTCAGTGCGCCCCGGACAAGCAACAATGAGGCGACATTTGAAGATATAGCGAAAGATCAGTGACAACTCCGGGGAAGTTTTTGCGCATCCTGGTTACTTGCACAGCATCCAACAGTCGTAGTCTGTATTCCTCTTCTGTGCAGCCTACATCAGCCTACAGTAACAGCGTTTTTACAATCGTGGAACGATGCGTATGGTTTCAAGCCCCTTTGGTGTTCGTGCAGGTCATGGGTCAGCAGAAGCTTAGAGAAGGCATATGATCAGAGATGAGCCACAGGGAGAGCCGGTAGCATTGCTTTGGTTGAAACTCTTTTCATGCCGATGTCAAAGCAACTTATATAATTAGATTCACTTGTGAACTTATATACTCATCCTGTTTCTTTGGGTGCGGCAGAGAAACTTAGATGATCACAGTGAACTCGAGTCAATTCGGGTTAGGTTCAATTCAAATCGAACTCGCTAGGCGCAGTCTTGGGATTGGCCACTGGATTGTTGACTGCAGAGCCAGCTCATGCTGGTGGTGCATGGGGCCACAGTATGTGCAGAGTGTGAGAGCCTCTAGATATCCAAGAAGCTGCTGAGCACCTAGCAGAGTGGCCTAGTGCCTTCGTGTTTCTTGACATGCTCTAACGAAGACTCCTTCTGGATTGTCTAGTTCCTCACGCATAGGACACTGAGGGTGGCAGTGTCTAAAAATTGAAAACACGGGGCTGCTCCCACATCGATCACCTCAAGTAGTGTCAGAGTAGCACTGAGTAGTCCAAAGTAGTACCTCTCATAGCCCAGAGTCAAGGCCGAGATCACTGTGTAGCCCAGTATGGTCACTGCCTTGATTAGCGCAGAGTAGCTATACTTCTGAGTAGCGGAGACTAGCTCAAGCCTACAACAATCCACTTCAAGGGTTGCTACTGCACGAGAGGTAGTGAGCACCCTGAGGAGTAGAACTCTGAATTTCACTGTAATGTCGAGATCCTCGAGTCCCTGACTCACAAGCTTTTAAGGTCATGGTAAAAGAGAACTCGAATAGATCCCAGTGACATAAGCCACAGAGATTGCGTTGCATGTGCTTTCGTCCACCAACCTTTCGTCCACCCCTCCCTGTCAAGTTTGTTTTTCATGTTGGGTGCTTTCATGGTTTGCG
>CAXIVM010000233.1:79661-101740 GCA_964035705.1 Porites rus | reverse complement strand
ATCTTCTTGGAGCCTTGATTGGAATGTGAAAAAAGAGATGTGCACCTAATCTTTTCTGGCTTTCTCTACAAGCCTTTGAAGGTGTGCAGATTTAATTCTTATTGTTTGGCCACTGAGGTTTATGCCACAACTAAAAAGGGCCTTTTTTGTGGCCCATCCACTGGATGGTCTCTTGCTTTCTTTGTCTCTGGGCTATGCAGCAGTCCGCCGCTTCCAGTCAGGCACACACGGGACGTCATTCTGCCAGAACGGTTGGTTTCTAGGGAGCTTTGGGTGTTTGGCTTTCTCAAGTGGTGGATTCACATGCAGCAGAGGAGGCTCTCCGGCGGTTCATAGTTGTCATTGTGTGGATGAGGCCGACGCTCTGAGTTGGCAACGGGGATGAGGAGACCGCCAAAGACAATGCGCCATAAGCTGAAAGTGCTGACCAGTCTAGCGTCTACAGATGAGCACAGGTTGGGTGACATTCTGGGGCCTATGGAAGGACTTTTGTTGTTTGGTGTGGAAGGGTGCCCTCACCAACTCCCAGTCGTGAACGCCATAACTCCACCAGGATCAGTTAGTGAGCCCATGACCCTGTGAGGCAGTTGGAAAATACCTCGCCTCCTTGACCTAAGACATTGATGGTCATCATACTCGTTTAAAAGAAACATCCTGCAGACATTCAACATGCCACTGGCATCTTACGGCCCAGGTCAAAGGGAGAACCATGGCGATGACGTTATCATAGTTAAAGTGTCCAAAAAAGTCTAGGAACCAAATGAATAGTGCGAGCGTGAGCTATCCTGCATCCTAGGTAGTAGCTACTTAAGCTACTAGCGACTCCCTACAGTAGCTTCTACTAGCTACCTTACCTCACCTCTACTAGCGGCCTACCCCGCCAGGCAAAAAAACAAACAGAAAGACGTTCTAGGTGGAAACTGTGTGTACCAAGCCAAGGACCTTTTGCTTGGCTCCATTGGGCCGCATGCGATCGCTGTGCACCTTGACATCCAGTTGAGCATTTTGTGGAATTCAACAATTGTAACAGTGTAACAGTAATACTTTGAGAACTTTGAGTACTGACGTGAGGCCTTCTGCGCTCGGGATGACTTTTTTTATCCCTGCGTTTGCATGTCAGTTTGCGCGGGTCAGTTGCCCAGTACCGAGGTACTTTAGTGAAGAGCTTCCAATTGGTTCTGCCACCTCACCAGGGCCATGTGGCTTCCGAGGGAATGTCAGGCTGGGAATCCGAACAGGCAGCATGACAGTGTGGTAGAACTTGTGCTCGCCAACCTTTTATCGGACTCTCGTGGTGTGCTGTCTTGGTATCCGAAAGTCATCTTCACAGGACTTCATGCTGTGTTGTTGTTTTGGCAAAATAGGATGTGTTGAAGATGTTTTGAGTGCGAAGCGGTGCAGCAGTCCAGCGGCACAGGTGAAGAGCTGAGCTCGGAGTTACAGTGGCTTGGCTTGGTGCAGCCAAGCAGACTTCCAACCCATTTTGAACCTCATCAAAGCGCCTGTTGCTTGCCTTCCGTTCTAGAACTGTAAGATCTATATAGATGTCTCATTTCGGAAATGTCCAGATGGATGCGAAATCAATTGGATGTCATGTAACCGATATCACCTCGAGGAAATTGCTGTACGCACTGGGCACAGAGGGCCTTCATGTGCCATGCCGGATTGCCACGCAGATGACAGCAGAAACATGGCTGCAGTGGTGATGAAAGCTGACCTGGCTGGCCAATCCTGCTTCCAGATTCACAATTGACCTTGATCTGGGACCCTGCTGGGCCACAGTCTACAAGGTCACAAAGACATGTTGCACCTAATTTAAAAGCTTATTGCTCTCTTTCCGCTCTCTTCTTTCAACCCTCCAAATATACCAAACAAAATCCTACAACACAAATTCACAACTAATTTTATGTTCACGCACAACGCTTTCACAGTCCCCCACCCCGCCTTGCTTCAAGGTTTCAGATTGCATTCAGACAAAGAATGCCTTTCATGCCAGCCAGCAAGTCGCTTTCTGCATTTTGACCCAGACTGCGACAATGCAAATGCCAACATTGAAAATTGAAATTGGGGACGGAAGCGGCCCACGCACTTACTAAGCACATGTAGCAAACATTGAAAAATGCATGTCCAAGAAAGATCCAACCAGACATTCAGCCAAGGGAGTTCTTAGAGGTCTTGGCCAAGGCGGAAAAAAGCGTGAACTGCACGCAGCGGCAGAACACATTCTACGCAAGAACAAGGTGAGCACTCTATATTCTGTGGACATTTTGCCGCATCCCAATCCAATCCCAAGCGCGACACTTGCCATCAACTCAACAGAACGCACGGGCTCGCCACTAGAGATGACTGCGCTGGGTCATTATCTTATTTCCTATCCATGATCCTATTTGTTATTTCACTTATTTCCTGTATTTGTTTTCCTCCAAATAGAAAGAAAGTAAACATTCCTTCCCTCCATGCAAAACCGGGGTCAGTGAGGAAGGTGGCCACGTTTTTCTACATTCCGTGGGGGATGGGTCAATGATAGGATAACGAAGGGGCTAACGTATGAGGTGTCAGGATAACGAATAGGGACGCTCTCAGACTCCCTACAAAAATGACGACCGCAACTGGCTCTTGCAATCTTAGACGGTTGAAATTGCTGGGGCTCAAGTTTTGCGGCCTGGTGGAGGCCCTCAATCGAGGTCCGAATGTGTCTGAAAACGCTCCCGTTTGGGTGGAACTTGTGGAACCTCCGCAGAGTGAGGTGGAAAAGCAGTGGGGAGGATCATGGCCCGTGACAGGAATTGGAACAGGCAGCATAGGGTGAATCGCAGGATAGCTTGAAATTTCAGAGTTTGCCACAGCTTCAGACTTTTTGAGGCATGTCATGCAGGTGGTTTGAACACTTTTCCCTAAATAGCTCGGCTTTCTCAAGGAGTGATGTTGTTCTTTTTCTTTCCTGTACTGAGGAGTACTTTGATTCTCCAGAGGATGGTTTCCCCTTTTACCAGAGCCACCTGCAGGCCACTGGTCTTGTGGTGAGAGACGGCTTTGTTGGTGCTTGCTGTTTGTCCTGGATTATTCCAAAGTTTTCACTGAAGTCACTTGAGCTCAACAAAAGAGCCAGAGATTGCTGACAAATGCTTTGTTTTTGCGGATTTGTCCAAGCCTTGCGCTCTGGGTTTTCACCACTGCAGAGCTAAGGCCTCTGCCGGCGAAGGCATGGCCTCGGGGGGAGGTCGCCAACAATGGGACTATCCGATTGTGGCAAACATGTAAACACTGCATTATATATATATATATACAGCAATATTAATTTGCATGTCCAAAAATGCTGCAAAGACCGCACTCGGAAGCGGTGAGCATATATGTATATGTGAATTCCGTCTCCTGTTGGCTGAAACGCACAAACGAGAAGTGTACCAAAGCAAGCCACGTACGCCGTGGCTCAAGTCGGGGCAAGGACCCTGTGGCTGGCGGAAAAATGTCCGTCAGGTTTGATCCATAGTGGTAGCGGAGCACCAAGCTCCAGGGTGCGTCCGTGTTAGTTTGGGTTAGTTGCCATGGCGGATGGAAGGAACCATCCAATCCCTCGCAGTGATGGAAGTGGAGTTGAGGAAGGGCATCGTGAAGGCCCTGGACGATCTCAAGGAGATGGCATGACGCCAGGAGGCCCTGGCTGGTCTGATGGTTTCGATAGTGATGAGTACCGTGAATTTGTTCGCGACCGGCGACATCGAGCTCGTGACCGTGATCGAGGTGGACCTCGAGAAGATGAAAGTGATTGGCGTGGGGGGCCCAACGCCAAAGCACCTGAGTGGGATGGGACTTCGATCCCCTTCCAGGACTGGCTGATCAAGGCCAAACTATGGCTTGCCACCACCAAGACCCGGAAGAACTCACAGGGTCCTATGTTGCTTCAGGGTCTGTCAGGAGTGGCATTCCAGACCTTCAAGCATTGGGCCAGGGATTCGACTTGGCTTCAGAACGATGAAGGAGGACATGAACTACTGGCTGCAATTGACTTGCCAGAGAACTTCGGTGATGATCGTGAAGAAGATTTGTTGAGCTCCCTGGCCAAGATCACCTACCACATCCGCAGGGAGAAGAATGAGGAGCACCGCATCTTCTTCAATCGATGGGAAGAAGCAATGAGGCGAGTGAATTCGCACAAGGTAGAGCTGCCCGACCCCTACAAAGGCTTCCTTCTGATCAACGCCTTGAACCTGAGCGAACAGGACATCAAGAACATGATGAACTTCACGAGGGGAAGCATCTCTACGAAGGACGTCAAGGATTGGGTCAGAAAACATGAAACGAAACTCATGGCCAAGGAAGTGGGCATCGAGCTGAACAAGAACAAGGGCAAGACCGCGTCCAGTTCATCGGCTACTGCACCTGTGCACCACATCGTGGCCGATGAGCACACCGACTACCTCGATGAGAATGAGATCTTCGAGGCCGCCCTCGAGGAGCTCGGGGACGAGGGGGAAGAGAATGGACCAGATGGAGAAGGCGAAGGTGAAGAAGATGAGACGCTGGACGAACATGAAGTTCGAGAGGTGTTGAACACTCTGGTCCAGAAACGAACTTTCAGCCAGAGCATGAAGTTGAAGAAGGCCAAAGAGCTCGCCAGGGGCTATGGAGGCTGGAAAGGGTCTGGAAAAGAAAAAGGAAAGCAAGGCAAGAGCAAGCTGATCGACCAACTAAAGCAAAACAGCAGATGTGCCATCTGCAAGCGGGTGGGACATTGGCATCGAGAATGTCCTGATGGCAAAGGTCGTGGAAAGAGCACGACGAAAGAGAACTACTACATGGAGAAGATCAAGGAAGAACAATCGGAAGAAGCCTTCTTCTGTGGGCATCTTGAGGTGAGTGAGCCGACCATGGAAGAGGACATGAAGGACTTCAATGATGAGAAGCTCTTCCGCCTGATGGATCCCGAAGATCAATTGGATCGAGAGATCTATGGAGATCAAATGCGCCACCTTGAAGAGGACTATGAACCGCCAGAAGAGGCTTTCATGGAGCAGGAGGGCCCTGTCGTCGAGATGGACGTGAAGAAAGATTCACTGATGCCTCCGACGGTGACCTCCACTACATCGAGCAAAAGCCCGACTGAGCCTGAGGGTGATCGGAAAACCAGTGTTTTTGCAGTGGTATCCAGCTCCCACTCTGTAGCTGGACAGAAGCACACATCTCATTCCCGATATAAGGTCCAATGCGCTGCTATTGGTAAGGGGTTTGGGGGAAATGAGAGTGAAGTTTTGTTTGTTTTGGGGGATTCTAGTTTGCGGGGGAAGGCATCCGAGAATCATGATCACCCGAAAGACCGCCGCAGGAGGACAGAAACGTCAGCAAGCCAGTCTTCCACATGGTCAGAAAGCAGTACGCATGATGATGGATGCGCCGCAATCGACACTGGTTGTCAACGAATGGCTGTTGGGGCCGATACATTGTTGAGGTTGTCCAACCACATCCCTAGTTCCTTGTGCATTGGAACGGTCCCTCAAGAACATCGATTTAGGTCGGTCAATGGAACTTCGACGACGTCGCATTTGGCCACGATCCCGACAAGCTTAGGACACAAAGGTAGCATCTTACGACCAGCAATATTTCAAGAAGGTGAATCACGAAAGGCTCCATTCTTGATCTCGCTCCCTTTTCTACTCCACTGCCGTGCTGTTTTGTACTTGGATCCTCAAAAAGGTCTTCGATTATATCTTCGACGATTTGGGTTTGGTGTCGATTGCCATTTAGGACCTACTGGAGCACTTCGGGTTCCTTTGAATCAGTTCAACAAAGAACAGACAAAACGGCTTCAACAACTACATGATCAAATGCAAGCAGGATCCAAGGAATTCGAAATCATGAAGACGATGGCCAACGAGCAGATATCTGGCTCGAGATCGGTGGGTTCAAGCAATCCAGTTGCTCAATCATCAGCAGCCTCGTCGTCAACTTCCTGCCATGAAGCGCAGCCGAGTCGAAGAGAGCCGCTATGTGTCCATTTGGGCCCGACTGGTGACCAAGCTCATCTTCGTGATGATCCGATTGAGCGAACTCGCCCTGGACCTTCTTGGGGAGCGTCGCAAGAAAAGGCTAATCGAGGAGGAGGACTCAGATGTCGAGACCGACCCGGAGGATGCGGAATGGGAATCAGTTCCCAATCGGGGACGAAACAAGGTGTTCACGCTATGGACGACACCGGCCGAGGAGGGCAGTCCATCGATTCGGACCATGCACTCGCCCAGCCAAGTCCAACAGACACCGGTGACCACCTCCGAAGAGATGCGCTCGATCAGCTACCGGCCGTCTCCAGGATCTCCGACGACTCCATCAATCCTCCAGGAACCAACACCGACTCCAAAGACTCGACCGATTCCAAAGAACAAGAACCGGAAGGAGCCCTCCAAGGAGATCGAGGAAAAAGCCGGAAAACCTGGATTGATCGACCCCGAGAACTGCCAACATACTCAGACAACCAAAAGGGGGACAAATGCCTTCGTCTTGGTGGAGAAGTGCCTGCAATGCAACAAGACATTGAAATCCGAACGGAAGTCGGATGCACCAGACACGCACATCAAGACGGAAGTCAAGAAGGAGATCCAATCCATGGGAGAAACCGACGAGGAGAAATCAGAGGAGTTCGAGGAGTTCAAGGAGTTCCTCGAGTACCAGAAATGGAAGAGCCAGAAGGATCGTCAGAAGTGAGATCCAACATACACAATGAACTTCCCGGCCAGTGGAGAGAACTTGGAGAGAAAACCTATAAGGCCATGGAAGCTTCTCTTCGGAGCGCGGAGTCCTACCTGACTGAGCTCATGGGTCTCCTGAGTGCTGATGAGCCAATTTGTGCCATTGCAAAAGACTTAGAGCGCATCAAGTCCAGTTCGAAAGTTCATCGGCGCTATGCTAAGATGGTTAAGGGAACCCCAAAGACAGTTGCTGAGCTGTTCAACCCCAAGCGTTTCGCACCTTACTGCAAACGGTCAGGACTGATTGCTGCAGCTGCCTTCGATCTGAAGCTTGGCGACCAACTACTGGATCCAGGAGAACGAGACGGGGTAAAAAGATTCTTCCGAGAACAACGACCAGGTTTGACTATTATATCACCTCCCTGTACTTTGTTCTCAATCATGCAGAACATGAATGTGGACAAGGAGAACTTCCAGCAACGACTTCGAGAAGCTCGAGTGCTCCTGCATTTCGCATGCGAGATCGTAGAAATCATCGAGGACTATAGTGGCATCTATCTCCTCGAGCAACCAATGACCTCTCGAGCATGGATGGAGAGAGCACTGCAAAAGATCATCCAAAAGGGGAATTGCATCCTCGCGAAATGCGACCAGTGCCAATTTGGATTGCACGACAGAGCAGGAGGCATCATGAAGAAACAGACTGGGTGGATTACAAACAGCCCGAGGATTGCAGAGCAGCTGAACCGGCAATGTCAAGGAGAACATCAACACACCCCGGTCCTCGGTTCGTGCATGGGAAGCAGCCGAGCGACACAAGCTCAAGAATACCCTCCAGCCTTGATCAAGGCGATACTACAAGGTTACTGCCAAGAAATCAAAGAACACCACAAGATCAAGTCCGACGAGATGGAATGGCTGGGCCTTGAGGACTATAAGGAGCTTGAGAGAAGGGTACAACAGAAAACAAACCTATGGCTCTGGTTCATGAACGCCACTCGGGCTGAATCACGAGAGTCAAGACACCACGAAGCACATCCTCTCCAAGACGAACCCGAACAAGAAGAAGCAGAAGAACAAAAAGAGAAAGCATATTTACCCAGAGAACGACCATCCTCGACCGAACAACTGGTTCGACGAGCACATGAAGGACTGGGACACCCTGGAAATGCGAGGTTGGCTCGAATTTTGAAGGGAGCCAACGCTTCGAAGAAGGCCATCGAATATGCAAAAAACCTGGTGTGTTCAACATGTCAGCAACAACAGCTGGTGAGACCTCCAAGAGCGGCCGCCCCTCCAAAGGAACTTCCACCAAATCACACGATCGGCATCGATACAGTTTGGCTACCGACACCAGGAAAGAAAAGAAGAATGGCATTGAACATCGTATGCTGGTCGACTCGATTCCAGATGGTGATCCCACTTCGGAGTCACACGGCAACCGACGCCAGAAGAGCCTACCTGGAATGGATTCGGTTCATGGGGGTTCCACAAAGGCTCTACACCGACCTTGGAAAAGAGTTTTGCTCAGCATTTCAAGATGGAGCTGAACTGGATGAAACTTTGGTGGAACCCAGTGCACTAGAAATGCCCACTCAGAGATCCATCACCGAGAGGGCTGGGAAGAACTTCAAGGAGATCCTGGTGAAAGCAATGGACAACTATGCCGTGCAATCGGACTCGGAATGGCGAGACTTGGTAGATATTGTGAACATGACGGTCAACAGATTGGCAAACAAATCTGGATTCTCGCCCTGCCAAAGATTGCTGGGATACACCCCAAAGATGCCCGGAGGATTACAGTTTTTGACTGAAGAAGAAAAAGAAGCTCGAAGTTGGGCACACCGAGGAGATCTACAAATTCAGCGAGCTCAGACGATGCGATTGGCTGCTGCGAGAGCATTCCATGAAGTCGAATGCCAACAAGCACTCACCAATTCACTACATGCCGGAAGACGAGAAGTCACAGATTTTGAAGTGGGTCAGACCGTCTTCTTCTGGAGGAAAGCGCCAGGAGATCAGGCCAGCAAAGAAAGTCCAAGTTACTGGCGAGGACCCGCAAAAGTGATACTGACTTCACCACCTGGAGCGATCTGGATTAGCTTCCGGAGACACATTGTTAAAGCAGCTCCTGAACAACTCAGACTTGCAAGTGCCGAAGAACATCAATCTTTATCATCATGGATGGAAGGCCTCTCGAACCTACGGCACATCTTAGAAGAAGAACCCAAGTCTGGATACATCGACCTGACGAAGGAGAGTCCTCGAGAAGAACTTGACCAAGAACTAGACCAAGATGGAGGACTAAACCTCGACCAAGAACCGAAGAGACCAAAATACAAGATCGAAGGAAAAACATCCAGTCAAGAAGTAGAGATGAAGCCAGAAGAAGATGAATGGCTATGGCATGAAACTCACAAAACGCTGACCAGGTTCCATCGACAATGGAGGCAGACAACCTTCAAGCCAAACGACGTGGCTGATTGTCCCATCGACTACAACCGACTCAAGGCACAAAGGAGGACCACTATGTACTTTGAGGATGGGACCACACAAGAAATAGTTGATGAGTGGCATGGAGAACCTCTTCTACAAGACCATCGCTGGAAAGGAAGAACAGAGTTTCAAATGGATGATGACCTACTGCCATGGGAGAAGACCGAGGCAGAGAAACCACACCAGGAGAAGATCTACGAAGATCCCAGCATGCGAGAAGAGAAGGAAGAACATGGAACGAAGAGAACAATGGAAGATGATGAAGAAGAAGCCACAGGCTTTGAGAAAAAGGCGAGAAGAGAGGAAGAAGAACAAGCCAAAGAATCTCGAGGAATGTCCCGAGCTCTAGAAGAAGCTGAAGAAAGTGACCCTCCTGGACCTGCGAAACGACAAAGAATTGACTGGATAGAGATGATGATGGCGACATTGACGCCCGAGATCAAGAAGCAGAAAGGACAAAAAGAAATAAAACTGAAAGAGCTGTTACAAGAAGACCGGACGAAGTTCTGGAAAGCCATCAAGAAGGAGGTCGACAACAATATACAAACGGGAGCCTATGAGATCCTCTCACCAGAAGAGTCAGAGAAGATTCGACGAGAAGGGCATCACATCTTGCAATCTCGATACGTACTGGTCGAGAAGCGAATCGAGCCAGATGAGGTCCCAAAGATCAAAGACGATGGACTACTACTTCATGAAGATGAACACGGAGGATTTAAAGCAAAGGCTCGACATGTGATGAAGGGCTTTAGTGAGCCGGACTCCGAGTGGCTGGAAGCGGCAACACCTCAAGTCGCTCCGGAGACAGTTTTACTGGTTCTTCAAACCTTGGGATCAAAGAAATGGATCCCGGGATACTTGGACTTCACCTAAGCATTCCATAGCGGGGACGAGATATCTCGCCTCCTATTGGCAGAACTCCCTGCAGAAGGACTTCCAGGAGTACAAGACCGACAACTCCTTCGATTGAAAAAGCACTGTTATGGTCTGCTTGATGGTCCATACCAGTGGTACAGCCACCTTCAGAGGATTCTCAAAAGCTTGGGATATGAACAGTCTCAAGCTGATCCCTGCCTTTTCTTCCTCTTCGACAAACAAGAACATGTGGAACGACCAGAGATGGAAGAACGACAGATAGAAGGGATCATAGGAGTGGCTACCGATGACCTACTACACGGAGGAGGACAGAGGCATTGGGAAAAGATGCAATGGATCAAGGACAACTACAAGCTAGGAAAGTTCTCACATGGTGATGGACGTTTTGTTGGAAAAGAGATCCAATGCCTGAAAGATGGAAGGATCAGAGTCCATCAACAAATGTACGTCAAGGAGAAGATCAAAACAATACCCATCAACAAAGAAAGAAGAATGGAAAAGTACAATTTGTGCAGCGAGACGGAGATCTCCGCCTTGAGAGCACTACTGGGAGCACTTGCATGGTTGGCCAAAGAAAGCAGACCAGATCTCATTGGAAGAGTTAGCATCCTCCAACAATGCATGCCGAAGCCTTACATCCGTGATTTACTAGAAGCAAACGCCTTAGCAAAAGAGGCCATTGCGGAGATCGACGCAGGCATCACCATCATGCCAATCGAGTTCCAGAAGGTTAGAATCGGTTCAGCATCGGATGCAAGCTGGGGAAACTCTCCATGCCCTGAACTTGAAGAACAGAGCAAGGATTTCTGGGAAGAAAGAGGAGATCTCTGGATTCGACACCATGTTCAACCTCGACATCTACTCTTTCATCCAGGAGCAGCAACCGGCGGACCTCAACTTCATGAAATAGAGGCAGCACGAGCAACTTGGATTGACGGCGAACTCTTTGAGGACACCTGGAATCGTCGAGAAGATGTTCGAAAACATGGTGAAAGCATCTGGAAAGGGCACACAGTTTTCATGAAAAAGAAGTCAAAGACCAGATTGGAAATCCATGAAAAGTTTTTGCAAGTTGGACGAACTCATAGCCAAGGAGGTCACATCGTCTTTGCATACCATCAGGATCTAGAAGTAGATCAAGCTCCTCAACCAATTTCTATCCTGGGATGGAAGAGCTATAAGTTGAAAAGATGCACTGTGAACACTTTAGCTGCCGAAGCCCAGGCCATGATCTATGGAATTGGAGCCTCCTACTGGATTCGATTTATGTGGTCGGAGATCAAAGGCCTTCGAATGAACCTATCCAACTGGCAACAGCAGATCGGAAGGACCCCCTTCATTGCAGTCACAGACTCTCGCTCGCTGTTCGACAATCTGAGCAAGTCGACCAACATTGCATCGCGCGTGGATGACAAGAGGACAGCCATCGACTTGACGATTCTGAAGAATGACTTGCAGCGCACAAAAGGACAGCTGCGATGGGTGGCGGGGGAAATCATGATTTCGGATGCCCTTACTAAGAAAGGTCCTGCTAGCTTTTTGAGGGGAATCATGAAACTTGCGTACTGGACCTTGTTCGAAGTCGGAGCCAAAGAGCTCAAACAGCAGGTTTCAGCCAATGTAAAGTAGGAGCGATGTGAATTCCGTCTCCTGTTGGCTGAAACGCACAAACGAGAAGTGTACCAAAGCAAGCCACGTACGCCGTGGCTCAAGTCGGGGCAAGGACCCTGTGGCTGGCGGAAAAATGTCCGTCAGGTTTGATCCATAGTATAATATATAATATGTATACATGAGCACCTCCAGAAGCAGTCATTGGAGAAGAAAGACATGGGGCAAATGTAGCAGTTGAGGTCATGTGGTTGTGTGTCACCAACACTCCCAATGCAGCCTGTATGTTGTGTGCCACCAACGACTCCTTCTCTCTCTCTCTATGTGTAAATCCGAAGGCTCAAGGCTCAAACACCACTCTGCTATGGAGTACTCTGACTCACGACTTGGCTCAGAGCTGGCGACATGGCGGAGGCATTCCTTTCAGTAGCCTACGTGACTCTGTACATTGTGATGTTGGGCGTGACCGTTGGAACAGTCACGACTGGAGCGGTGACTTTGGCGGTCAAACTCGACCGACCAAAGGTCGCGACTGGACTCTTCTTCTAGTAGCCGTTTTGATATATTATATATTAGAATATAGATCCACAGCGCACATCAAACCAGTGTACAGTGCAAAACCTTTTTTCACTCACGGTCGCCATACCCAGTGCATCCAATATGCGCAGATATCTTTGTAGCGTGTATTGCAGCTTGCTAGTTGCATCCTTGTGATGTTTTGGAAGCTTTAGAATCCTTTGCACTCCTCATAGCTTTCCTACTGTCTTGCGGTTTTCGGCTCACGCGTCGGGTCTCGCCCGCTTGGCTTGCGCGCTACGTTTGGATAACGTGTAGCTTTCCTCTACACCTGCCGTCGTTTGTACCCTGGTGGCATTACCGCGTCGTCCCGGCGAAAAAAAAAAGGTATTGGGTTTGAGGGTGGATTACACCCTGGGGTTTAGAATGTACGCAGCCTGCACAGCCGGCTTACGGCACCTCCACAGCGCGCGCGATCAGCTGACACCAGCGCCGGTGCGCTTTCCCAGCTGACAACACCGGCAGCGGCGCCAGCGCCCGACCAGCGCCGCCACCCGTCCGCGCGCTCAGCCAGCTCACAGCACCAGCGCCCAGGACCGCAGCGCCAGCACCAGCACCGACACCCTGTCGAAAGCGCGCGCAGCCAGCTCATTCTTATTTGCAGCAAGAAGCCCCATAGCTATCCCTATTTGGGGAATATCAACGTATGATCTTGCGCGTAAAAGTTTGTGCGCACAAAGGTATGCGCGCTAACAGCAAAGCCCATAAGTGTCATTGGCCTAAGGCTAAGCAGTATCCAGCGCCGCTGTTGACTCTGTAGCATGCTTGAAGCAACGATCTGCAGAACGATAAGGCCGTATGATCTTGCGCGTACAAGTTTATGCGCGCAAAAGTATGCGCACAAACGGCAAAGCCCGTAGGCTTCACTCGCCCAAGGCCAAGCAGTATCCAGCGCGACTATTGTGTGTGTAGCACGCTGAAACATGCTGAAACCATGGTCGGTTGAGAGCCTGACGTTGCGCATAGAACATTATACGTACAAAAATATGCTCGCAAACAGTACAGCCCTTCACACAGCTGTCGGCCAAAACAGAACCTGAAGAGTGTAAATACCCCACAGTGCTAATAGACAAAGAACGCTCAAGCGACAACACAGTATGATGTTGCGCGCGTAAGTTCATGTGGGCCATGACTGCTGGCGCTTCATTGTCAGAAGCGCCCTTCACTGCTGCAAGCGGCGGTTTGTTACCCTGCTTCGGGGGAGAAAGAGAGAAGTGGTTTGCAATGTTGAGTGACCTTCCAGCACTCCCGCGGCATCTTTCAATGGATTGTCCGGGCATGCAGGGCACAGCGCCAGCGCACCCAGCGCCGGCGCCCGGCTCCCAGCACCAGCACCGGCGCCAGCAACCTGTCTCCACCGCGCGCACAGCCAGCTCACAGCACCAGCACCAGCACCGGCGCCCAGCACCAGCAACCTGTCTCGAAAGCGCGCACGGGCAACTCATTGTTATTTGAAGTAAGAACCCCATAGCTTCGCTATCTGGGGAAAAACCTAAGCCCATAAAAGGTGCAAGTTTGGGCGGTGCGGGAAACCATATACAAAAGCGGCGTGCCTCCCCTCGACGCATCTTGGGGAGGCGCCGCCGCGGTACTGTAAACACTTAAAACCCTAAAACGCCAGGCCAGCACTAGTGGTCACGCTATTGCCTGGCGGTCGTTTTCGTTGCTGTTGCGTGGTCATGGTGGTTGGCGTTGTTGTCTGAATATGCACAGAGAGAGAGAGAGAGAGAGCACAAAATGCTTTGCCACTGCGGTGGCGACGTCGACCTTGCTTGGAGCCGTGTTTGGGGCAGTGACTCTCATGGGTACTCTGTGGAGGTTGTCATCCAAGCTGAAAGCGCACGCGCCGTGCAACTGTGAAGTGGGGCTTCTGAAACAACGTGAGCAGGTGAGTTATGCAGCTGTAATGTCGCTGAACGGCTAGACAAAGAAAAAGATCGGGGCATCCTCCGACAAGAACACTCAGACTGGCTTTCTTCACGGGTCACCGCGCCGAGGTGAGAGCATGGGCTTAAAAGCAACGCTTGTGACCTGTCATGTTAGATTGTTGGTTTTGGGTTCGCTGACCATTCCAACTTCCATCGGATCTAGGCGCGCGGTTCGATTTTCTCGGCCAACGGTCTAGCGAGTCCGGTGCGCGGCAAAGTGTGCGCCCGAGAAGGCGCGCGAACCAATTCACGCTGTCCGAGCCCTCCTCGAGGAGCTGATAGAAGACCACAGTGCAGCCAACGCCGCCGACGGTCACATGGAGTACATGGAAATTTGAGCGGGGGCCAGCTGGTGGCCAAGCGAAGCGGCCGCGGTGTGCGCGAGGCGGGGGGGGCGGGCAAAGCGGGCAGCCAAAGTATGGTCCGTGATGCGCTGCTCTAGCCAGTGGATGGATTTGCAGAAGACTTCCGGGAGGTTGTCCCGGGCCATGTTGCAGCAGGTGGCGGCCACAGAAATGTGCTCTCGCCTCGCTGCGCGCGCTGCTCAGCCGCAAGACGGCAAAGCCACAGGCGGTCGGCGCGACAGGGCAACATTTTTTGTTGGAGAGATCAAGTCGCTGCCTGGCCATAGAGTGGATTGAATTGTGTTTTGTCACATCGAATCTTTTAACGGTATAGCGGAGATAGAACCACCAGACCCACAGGTATGAAATGGTTGTCTTTCTTGTGGATATGGTTTGTTTTGGGTGTGGTTACCCAACGCGGGCCCAACGCGCAACATTTCCTGAGGGAGCAACAGCAGAAAAACACGGTAGACTTCCCCCTATACGAAAACCCTCGCAGCAACTTCCCATAATGGTAGGTATTTAGAACGGAAAAATGAGAAGTCAATTCCACAGGTTGGTGGAGGAGCCCTGTGTTTTCTGTGCCCTGGGGAAGTCGACTCTTGTCAGTTTCGCAGCTCGGAGCCCTGCCAGCGGGTTGGCGGCCCTCTTTCGGTCGCAGGAAGAAGATGCCCGGACGGTGAGCGGCGGACCGTCGCTAAAGCGACGCCGCCGACGCGGTAAACAAGTAGAACCCGAGGCATACCTCGCGCTGTCCCCGGCCTGTAGGCCCGAGGAGGAATGCACGGGGTACAAGGACTCGGACTCCTCGGCGCGCTGCTTCTGCCCGTCGCGGAATGGCGCAGCTGCCCGCGTGCAACTGACACGGGGCGAAACCAAGTGCTTGTTCTGCTCTGGAGAGCAGATGCAGAAAATGAACGAGGCCGGCCGGTCCAACGGGATCACAGCGGCCCTGGAAAGGTTCTGCGCGGCGAGCCGGGCGTGTATTTCGCAGCGCTAGACCGTGTCCGGCGTTTCCTTGGCCAAGAAGCAGCGAAGGAATATGCGGCACGCAGCCAGCTGTGAGACACGCCCAGAAATGGAAGCGGCAAGGACAGAAACACAGGAGGCCGCGCTGCAAAACAAATACCGGGCGGGACGGGGGCCACGGCGTGGGACACCGAGAAGGCAGAGCCAAATCAGCGAAAACAACTATCATAGCGTACATCGGTCTGGCAGCACACCTCCGTACGGGAGAGGTGATGAAGCGTGGGGGCTTCATTGAGTCACCATGCCGATCCGGCATGTGCTTGGATCATTGGTGACTTGAAACAACGCACTGCAGCATTTCTGTTCACTTCACGACATGCTTGTGTCTATCAAACTGACAGGCTGCCTTGGATTCCGTTGCCGGCAAACTGGAGAGCGGGGTGAAGTGGTGGAAGTGGATGGAGCAGGCGGTCAGCTGCCGACAAAGTTCTTGCAGTTTTTGTAGTGCCCACGAAAGGGTTGGCTTGACTTGCAACCAGGAGCCAGGCAGACGAGGAACCTTTGCAGACTGAACAACCCAGATCTTTTGATACGTGAATACACATCGACGTGTACGCAAGTTCACATTCGAACAAAACTTTGTGATTTGCTTATGATTTCCTTGTCGTTGCCCTCAACGCAGCAGGTTCATCAGTCGGGATCAACGCCTTCACAGCTGTCCAGCTAGGCGGATAAGACACATGTTGTTATCTTTTTAATATTTTGAACGTAGATCGTATATTGTAAGCAGTAACTTGTTTAGTCCCTTTAAGTGACAGGACGCATTCTCCGCGGGGGGGAACTTCCTTGAAAAAACCCTCGCATGATTGATTTGGTTCCAAATTCTTTTTGAGAAGTTTGCAGACATGTAAAATGGATTAAAATGGCAATTCTGTACTACAGTCTGTCTTCTGCCACACAAATCTTTTGGATGTGAGGCAGCCCTGATGCTTTCCCTTTACAGGGAGAACCGGAGATGTCTAGTTGCCTTACTGCATGTAGAGTTACAAAGGTCATGCAGGAGTACAAATCACTTGCACATTCTCCTCACACACGAGTTGGTCAGACCCAATCGTAAGTTGAATGCCGGCCATCACACGGGATATACCACCGACTGTCCCACTCTCCATGCCACACCTCATCACCACGTGAAGGCAAAGGCTTTCCTTTTCGTGCCTGTGCGCTGTCACGGGGAAACAGGTTCTAGCAAATTCGTTCTGATGACTGGCAACATGACTCACGTCAGTCAATTGATGCTGGATTTGATGCGTTCGAAATATACACAAAGAACAACCCTTCTTATTGCGACTCAGTTGCACGTTTGACAATGGACATGCATGAAAAACATGACTTCACCAAGGCTTAGAACGGCTTAGAGTGTCGGCAGAGGCCACGTTGAAGAAATCTGAAGCCAAGGACAATCTCCCTTCTCGTGTACTGTACGAGTGTGATTGCGGGCTGTTGATCGAGTTCCAAGACATCACCACCAAACATATTTGTTCCTTGCCTTTACCTTTGATTCTGATTTGGGAGGAGTACGTAACCACTTTGGGGGATGGCGGGTGCCGCGAGCTGGCCAGCTTTGCCTCCCAGGCAAGGCAGGAACTGTTCAGGAGACATCGAGTCAAACTTAGAGGCCAGTTAGCAAGATGTTCACACTTTTGGATTGGATCCAGGATATTCAGGATGTAGAGTTCAAACAGTTTTTTTTCTATGTTCAATGTTCTTGCTCTATTTCCTTTGTTGATTGAAACATTTATTTGGTTTTCCATGCATTTTTGTTGACACTGGTTTGCCCCAGCATAGGGTTCAATGAGGTGGCAGGTGCTTGCTCAAGCTACCGTCTGGAAACTGTGGCCACTATTGGCGCCTCCCGACTCCTTCTGCGCGGTGACACGGACGCCACTAGCCACTTTGGCCATTGAGTTTTTCAGCGCGAAACCGAAAAGCTTGCCATGCTTGCAAGGCAAGGTTTGCATTGCAATGGATGAGGCACAGCCGAGAACCGTTGACATGCAAGCAAAAGCAACATCATCATATCAACACCTGATTTCGGTTTCCATTTTTTGTGAAAGATTTATCAAAGGTTTTCTTTTTCATATCATCTCAGGTGGATGGGTGGACGGAAGTTTCCTTTTCAACCTGGCAGGATGTTTTTGTACACATTGTACATCGTACACATTTGCAATGGCCTCCAACCTAATAGCGATGGCCTCCAACCTAGAAACGATGGCCTCCAACCTACATTATTGTACACTGTACACACTTGTACACCAGATTTGAAGAACAGTTTGGTGTCAGGAAGTCCAGTTTGCACGTGCACCTGGGGGTCAAGTCAGCGATGCTATGGACTTTGCCTACTGCATGCTGGAGGCAACCTTAGAATACCGCCTTGCTGAGAAGTTTTCAGAGGACACTTCTCACTTCTTGCATTGAAACTGTTCAGTATCTTAGTGTCAAATCGCTGATTTGTGTCATTGGCACTTTTCGCAGCCTGCTTCTACGGGGAGGAAGTATATTTGCACATATATATATATACAAACTGAACTCAAGTGCCTGATGAGCTTGAAAGGGAACCTAGTAGCAATGGCCTCCAACCTAATAGTGTCCCAAAAGGACTGCCGAAATGTGGTGACCGAAGGAACCGGGACGTTTCTTGATGTTTCTTGTTCATGCAGCAATTGGCCTCAAGAAGCCTTGAAACCCTCTTCCCTGTTTGCATGCAGAAGTCCCCTTGACTCTTCAGGTGTCTGGTGAGAATCTGAGTGATGCCAAGCAGCTGGGCAGGTTCTATTGAGGTCACTCCCTGGGATCATCATGGAAGTGGAAAATGTTGCTTGGAAGACCATTTTCCTTTGCAAACATGTGGTTTTCCACTTTCGTGATTATTTCAGTACATGTATATATATATAGAGTTGCACCATACACGTGGAAAGGATTTATATAAAGAGAGACCCGAAACAAAGGAGGCCTTACTGTTACTGTAGCTGCTCAAGAAAGGGTCTGTGCGCTTTTGAGGACACTGTTTGGGGGCACCAGCAGGTCTCATCAAGAGAGCCAAGGCGTAGGCAAATAGGGTACCAAACTAGGTGCAGAAGCGTGGTGTAGCTCACGTAGCTGGATGCATTGCAAGAAGTATGGAAGAAGGTGCACCACACTTTGGCCAATTCTAACACTTCAGCCGGTTTTGGCTATTCCTTGCAACATTTTTTTCCCATCTCAGCCTTAGCGTCACTATGCGTCCTTACTACTGCAAAGAAGTTTGTCCTTGAACTTGAACAGAAGCAGCCTGTGCCAAATCATTGTTTTGAACGTCAGCACTTTTGCTTTGTCTTGGGCTCCTTGTCACGTTTAGGATTTAAACATATATATATATATATTACGGTCATTCTGAATTCTTTCTCGACAAATGGAACATTGTCCATAGCCTGCGAACAGAGTGAATCATTCCCCAAACAGTTTACTGTTGGGGTTCTCTCTTAGGAAAAAAGGGCTGGCCACACTGGCTGGAAGCGCCCCTGAACTCTGTGTCCGGGCTCTGTGTCCAGGTCTTGTCCTCCTCTAGTCCTTCTCTGTTCCGTTGTCCCCTGGCCGCGCTGGCCACCCCTGTGTCCTCCTTTTGTCATTCTCTTGTCCTTCTCTGGTCCTGCTCCTGCTGTTGTCCTCTGGCCGCGCTGGCCAACCCTGTGTCCTCCTCTTGTCCTCCTCTGGTCCGGCTGTTGTCCTCTGGCCGCGCTGGACAACCCTGTGTCCTCCTCTTATCCTCCTCTTGTCCTTCATCTTTTTGTCCTCTGTTGCCCTCATGTCCTCCTGCTGTCGTGCTCTTTACGCTGCTTTGTGAGGGAGGGACCAACAAGTCTTACCGACTAACCCGCAGGTTGGAGGCCATTGCTACTGGGTTCCCTTTCAAGCGCATAAGGCACAACGGATACAAATCAACTCATTTTGGAGTCAAGGTGGCTTGAAGAGCTCCGTGGCGATGCGGCGCTCCGAGAGGCACCTGGCTTCAACGTGCCTTTGCGTCTCATTAGTTCAACGGCCTGCATGCCGTGTTGTGCACCAAACATAAGTTAGGAGCAAGGACGCTACTAGGGGCTCCTGGCCTTACTACTAGGAGCAAGGACGCTACGACTAGAGTAGATACTTCATAAGACTTACATTCTTTGAGAAGCACGAGGTGGAGGTTGTAAGTCTTGATTTGCTTTCCTTTGGGAAGGTACGTAGATTGCATGGAATCTTTGCGTCCTTTCATTTAAACTCAGCACATTTTACCTCATCTGGTAAAATGACACTGCTTTGCCTGATTGAGTTCAGAGATTGACTTACTGTACATTCCTTTCATTTTGCTCGATTTTATGTGTATGTTTTTGTATCTGACTCTTTTTCCATTAACCCTTACCTTTGGCGTTGTTCTAGTCTAACTCAACTTGCTACCTTGTTTGGCTTTCACTTTGTCATCCCATCACACAGTCGCAGCCATTTTCCCATCCAAGCCGATTCCGCGCTCATCGTCACCTCACATTCTTTCACAGGTGGATTGTTGCCTTTCACAGTCCTGAGAGACTTGCGGCTACATGTGTCTTGCAGAAACCCACTGGGCCTGAGAGTCCAATGCTATCGCCTTCATCCAAGGTTGGTGTCCAGGCGATAGCAGCACTGCATAAGGACCTTGTGCCATCTTTGCCACATTGGTGCGCCTAGCCTGGAAAGCCTTGAAGCATGTCCATGCAGCAAGGAATTTTTGGCCGTAGGCCCATGAATTACCTTGGTCGAAAACACAGTCTTAATCATATTTCTTCCTTGCCAAGAGTCAAGACTGCTTGGAATGCTACGGAAGTGCCATGCCTGTAGGTACGACGTTGAAGACAGCTTTGCCAAGCCCGAGGTTCGGGTGCATCAGAGTCCTAGCCCTTTGTTGAGAAGAAGATTGGCAGCCTTCCTTAGTCCTAAACATTCTGTGAAGCCGTGTCAATGCAAAGTTGCCTGTTCAAGCCTGCCCAGGAGTTTGGTCTTGCGCTGCAGAGGCGCGCAGACGAATGGCAGGCACAAGAAGCACGAGAAGAGGTGGGGCCCAGGCAATTATATCGCATTATCGCATTATATACAACCCTTTTAAAGGGCATCGCTACCAGGAGCAAGGACGCTATTGGTGGCTCCTGGCATCGCTACTAGGAGCAAGGACGCTACTAGGAACAAAGGGCATCGCTACTAGAAGCAAGGACGGCTCCTGGCCTTACTAGAAACAGACCTTTTAAGGTCCATTGATGGGCCTCGCTTAAAATCCTTCAACGGTCTTCCTGAATTTGTCCCAAGCGCCTTTGGCCAACCTCGGAGGCCCGGCATTTGAGTTCAGCTCATGAAGCAACTTGGCAATAGAGAAAAGCTTTGAGATCATCCAAGCCAGCAATTATATAGTTACGCTGTTACACCGTAAAAATCGTAGCTGATCAAACGCCTCCATTGTGGCTTCTTCCAAGAATCTTTGGCCGAGGGACCTCCAATGGTGCAGCCAGTGCCTACAATGACTGAGGCCAAGGAGGAGCGATGGGTGGTGCCTTTTGGACCGTCGAAAGAATCAGATACTTGTTGGGTTGTCATGAAAGACTGCTGAAAGCAGTGCTGATACATGCACCTGCCGTCTCCCCGCACAGGCAGAGGCAATCCTGCAACCGAAAGACCTTCTGGCATCGGAAAGGACGTCAGAAGACCATATAAGGGATGTTTTTTGGTTAGACAAGAGTGACAAGAGCACAAGAAAGATATGAATGATGAACATGGGAAATGGGGTTGTAAACTCTTCAGGCGATCGAGAACCACCGGGTGGACGGTGGCTGGCCTGTAAATCGGTGTCTCATAGTTGTCTTGGTGGAACATTTTGTCGGTACATGCATGACCTTTGGTTGCTGCTGGGTTGCAAAGCTTGCCTTGTCCTTTTGGAATTACAACCAAAGAGAACCGTTGGGTGTGAGGACAATGCTTGAGTGGATGCACACAGTCTTCGCGCTGGCTGTCATTGCCATAGGCCGAGTGAAGAATACTGGCATCTCGAAGCGAGCGCCTTGCATCCCAACTTCTTGATCTTTGAATTGTGCACAAACACTTTTTGAACTTTGATAATTTTGGCAACATTTGGCAACCCCTTTGAACCTTGGACAGCCACACACTGCAGCATAGGATTGGCCTGGTTTTCTCAGGCAGTTTTTTCATCGGGTCCGGGGCTGTGCTGGCGCAGGGAGGTGAGGTCTTGTTTTGCCTTCCTTCTCTCTCATTGTTCCCAGGCTTGTTTGTTTGCAGGTGGTAGGTTGCTTGCCTTCCCAGGCTTCTTGTCCTTTCGCTTCCTTCCTTTGTCTCCCGCCTCTCCTCTTCTCAGTCTTGCGTTGTCCAGACATTGGATCAGTCAGATATTTCCGAGTTCCCGGACGACTTTCTTTTTTGAGGTAGCTACTAGTAGCAATGGCCTCCAAGCCAATAGCGATGGCCTCCAACCTACTAGCGATGCCCCTAAGAGTGATGGCCTCCAACCTACCAGCCGTGGACTACTTTCTTGCCGTGCTGTACTTGCC
>CAXIVM010000233.1:38026-79461 GCA_964035705.1 Porites rus | reverse complement strand
GAGTGAAAAAGGTTTTGCACTGTACACAGGTTTGATGTGCGCTGTGGATCTATATTGTAATATATAATATATCAAAACGGCTACTAGATGTAATTAGGCTCCCTGCTCGATATCACTGTTCGCTGATGTCTCAGCGGTAGGTCTATATAGATCCCTGGTCGTTCCAGCGTGGTCGGTGATCCACACTTGATCGGTCGCTCGGTCGCCAGGATCGGTCACCGGAGATCACCGGAGGTATAGCGAAAGAAAGTGAAACAAACGAAACCGACCAATACCGGATCAGTCGCCACTAACAAGCTTGCAAATCTGCACGCTGGACTTCAACGTCGGCCCAACAAACACATTATTTACCTCACCCGCATGCTCCTATGCAGGCTGCCCATGGTGAACAAACCAACCACACCGGATCGGTCTCGGTGACCAGAGCTCGAGAGGTCTAGCAAGGGGACGGAAAACGTACCAAACCAACCATAGCGGATCGGTCGCCAGGATCGGTCACCAGAAAGGTACAGCGAAGGCAAGGAAAACAAGCCATACCGGATCGGTCGCCAGGATCGGTCACCAGAGAGGTCTAGCAAAGGAAAGGAAAACAAACCAAACCAACTATACCGGATCAGTTGCCAGGATCGGTCACCAGACAGGTATAGCGAAGGCAAGGAAAACAAGCCAAACCAACCATACCGGATCGGTCGCCAGGATCTGTCACCAGAGAGGTCTAGCTAAGGAAAGTAAAAGAACAAAGCAACCATATCGGATCATACAACCAATCCCTGAGTCGCTGATCTCTCTGATCCGGAAAACATGATCGCTATTATCCACGGTCTCTGATCTCGCTCCGACAGTCGCTGATCTCACTCCGACAGTCGCTGATCCTATAGTTCTTGCTCGCTGATCCGGGAAAATTTGTCGCTGATCCGAGAAAATTGGTCGCTGATCCGGGAAAGTTGGTCGCTGATCCGGGAAAATTGGTTGCTGATCCGGGAAAAGTGGTCGCTGATCCAGCAGTCGATTCAGTCGGTGATCGGACATTTATTCCGTGCATCTCTGGCACTCGCTGCAATCATATTGTAAACCTACCAGGTTACCTCTGAATTCAAAATGTCCACATTGTACAGACACACACGCACAAAACAGATTACGATTACGCCAAAAAGCGCAAGATACCTGTGGGCAGCACCTAAGTGCTTTGTTCTTTTCATTCGATGTAGACCTGATCGGCCAGCGGCACCTTGCAGCCGCATCGGCACCCAACAAGCGCCAACGCCAACACGGCCATACATATCTGGCACCGGCATCCAGCAGCCACACCCTGCAGCGGTACAAGCATCCAAGCTTCAAAGCACACGCTGCCATAGATATGGCAGCGGCACCTGCAGCTGCCCGCACCAGCACCCAGGCTCCAAAGTGCAAACAGGCAACTCTTCCTATACTCGAAGAACCCCAATTACAGGTTCGTACAAAAGTCACAAGAGACAAAATTACTTAAACTGGCTTTTGACTTGAAGGGCTTAGAGATGCGCGCGAAGAAGTTGCTCGAAAGTTGTGGTCAGCCAAATCACAGCTATTCCATTTATCATACAATCCGTTTCTGTGACCTACCAGAAAGGATGGGACACTACCATCTTGAACGAACTCCATAGCCAGAACATCACGCTGCCCAAGAGTCTTGCAGAGCAGCACAGCCAAAGCAAAGGCTGGAAAACTTTCAAGCGCATTCACATGGCAAGCCTTGGCACTGACAAATCCACCTCACCTACCCTTAGGCTTCTTTGAGAATATGGACGTGGCAGTCGGTCAGGACGAGTCTCTGTCTCTCTGTTCCGCCGGTCTGGACTTTTGCAAGAGATTTTTGATTGGTCGCTGTGTGTCATGTGGTAGGGATAAGATCTGTCTGTCCGTCCATCCGTCAGTTCGTTCGTCTGTCTGCAGGAAATCTGTGTGTTCCGTTTCATTTTGCATCTGTGACCATGTCCTGACTCCTCACCAAAAAGGCCAAACATCTCAACACCGAGATTTGGCGCCCTATGGGCCCTGTCCTACTAAAACCTCTCCAAGGCACAAAGCATCTTCTCACCAGAGCGGCCTTCGAGCCAAACTCCTCCGGATTGGTGCTCCGCGGGTCCCGATTGTTGTAGTCCGCGAGCCTGAAGATTCTCGAAAAAACAAAGGAAGAGACACAAAGGGAGGACTCTGAGTTCAACAAAAGCGTTTAGGACAGGCCGCGAGCGTGTCTTACTGGAGTGTCTGTTTGCACAGCGCATCGGGATGCACCCTGCCTCTGTTTGCTCAAGACCACCCCAAGCTTCACAAAGTGCGGCACATAGGCCAAGACCCAAGCTGCTGGCACAGTGGCCAGCGCTGGCAGGAACATGTCCTCACACCAAGTGTGACCCAAATACAGACACCAAGATACTGAAACTGGCGCTCTTTTCATCCTCTCAAGGTGTCCCACTCCCCAGAAGAGTATTTCAGGACCGTCACACCCGAAATATGTTTCCCCAGCTGCAGGCTATAGGGGCTCTAACTTCTCAACGGTGTCACTCTGGATCGGCGTTTTGGTTTTGCGGGCGCTGCTGCCGTGCTGATGCTGGTGCAGGTGCAGGTGCTGGATCGGCGTTTTGGCTTTGCAGGTGCTGCTGCCGTGCTGATGCTGGTGCAGGTGCAGGTGCTGGCTCTGGATCGGCGTTTTGGTTTTGCAGGTGCTGCTGTCTTGCTGATGCTGGTGCTGGATCGGCGTTTTGATTTTGCTGGTGCTGGTGCCGTGCTGGTGCAGGCGCTGGCTCTGGATTGGCTTTGCGTCATGCCAGGGATGACATTGTGTCATGCCCAGAATGACATCATGTCATGCCAGGGAGGACATCATGTCATGCCAGGGCATGTCAGGCCCAGAATGGCATCACGTCAGGGACGACATCATGTCACGCCAGGGATGACATGTTGTCATAGTGTGCATGACACCGTGTTGTGTGTTGTGCAGCAATGATCATCATGTCGTCTGGGCAGTTTTTTATTTGTAAAAGAAATCCAAGACGGTGGCGAGTTCTATCGGTTATTTGCGGGATGTTTTTGCCGTGTTCTGTTGTGAGTTTGGTTTGTGTCTATCTTGTTTGAAGTCCTTGAAACTTGTGGAGCTTGGAGTTCACTTTTCTTTCGACGGGATGCCGCTTCGTGTACAGATTTCGACTTTGCGTGGCCGACCTGACCCGGGCAATGGGACTTCGCTGACCCAGCGGCTCGCTGCCGTGCTCAACATCCGTCACGGGTCCACCACGCGCTTCGTCCAGTCCCACGCCTTCATGACCCGCATGAGGAGCTCCTGTCGATCAATGACGCTCTACGGGTCGATACAAAATGGAAACTGGCTGAACTGTACTCTGGCTAAAAGGAATCATGAAACGTGGCTGTACTTTGAGGAACTGTAAACTGGCTTTCTAAAAGTGGGGCAGCCGCTTTTAGCGCGCGTCTGCAGAAGCAACCCAGAGTTGGTTCAATGATCCCCCTCAAATAGCAAACTACTGTTGATCGAAAGGAAGTAACAAACCATGTTGAGTCTTGAACTGATGCCCATCCAAAAGTTTACACCATTTATGCATTCAGTGGTAAGTTCACACAGCTCACACCTTGACATCGCATCAGCCCTCCCCTGTCCGTCTCTGTGACCCTCAGTGCCTGGACCTGTTGCTGTTGCCGGGAAGGCAACTTTGCCAAGGCTGACATCAGCCATGGGGGAGGCGCCTGGCATTTTTCTGGCCGGCCGATTATTTCAGTCACCAGCTGCTTCAGAAAGCAAAGTGTCACACTTGCAGTTACAGCAGTTCTGAGCCAGAAAAACTACAGTACTTTGTACTGAGAAACAAACATGATTTGCTGTATGTCGGGTTGTGAAGCTTGCAAGCAACTTGCATGCTGTCTTTCCAAAAACAACATTTCATGAAGAGTGCCTCAACCCAAGCTAGAAGAGAGCCGAAAAAACCTGGGACCAGTAAAAAGAGCCACCACATCCATGGGTCTCTCTTGCCGCGCCCACCTGCATGATTGTCAGGGCAAAGAATCTCACTGAGCCAACGCTGCCAGAGAGAAAGGGCAAGCGGCCGATGCAAAGCGATGCAAGGGCAACCCTGATCATACCTGGTTTTCCTGGCTGTAATGTCAGCAGATCGACCTCACAAATCTACAGCCTGCTGGTGCAAGTGATCCTGGAAGAATCCTCTAACTGGCTTTAACAGCTCCATTGATCCGTCGTTTGTGGGGCGCTGCTGGCTGGTAAATTGACTGGAAACAGCAGTGCCTTAACATGCAAACCCCACCCAAACCCTGTGTTAGAAACTGCAACTATACTGTCTAGTAAGTGCAAAAAGTGTGCAAACTGGAATGCATGTAGCGGTTCTTACGAGCAGAATTGGGTTGGTCAATGCCTAAGTCACAATTATCAGCCTTTGGGATTTAGACACAACTCGCACACTCCGCGCCTCCGAGACCGAGACTTGCCGCGAGAGGGCAAAGTTGAAGTTTAAGCCTGGTCAATGTGACAGACAGGTTTGTGCTGTCGACATCGAACAACAGTTTCTAAATCAACTCATATATCATTTGAAGGAATTGTCAATGATCCCCCTACCGAATCATTTCGTCAGGCACTCAGTAGAAATGGGCCTCCAAGGTTTGTCCCAGATTGAACCGTTTTCAAGAACGGCAGCTTTCCACGTGTTCTAATAGAAAGCTGCCATGGAGGATGCTCAAATGATATTTGGATAGTCTGTAGTCTGATGATTGTCTGCGTTTTGTTCTTGGACCATGCTGCAAAGGCCCGTCAGGCTGAAAGCTGCCAAACATACTAATGTCCGCACAGGTGGCTGTGCCAAGAATTGGCCTGATTTTAGCTGGATTTAAACTCCAACATGAAAAAACACCTCCCCGTCCTGGACATCTCATGACAATTTGACATTCAGGGTGGAAGCCAGCTCCATTCAACTGGAATATGTGGCTCAAAAAAACAACGGGAAACCTGTTTCCAGGTGGCGAGGCGTTGCAAGGCGGTGCAAGGCAGTGCATTGGGTGAACCGTCCTCCCCCACCACCAGAAAGCGATTTGTGGGTGACATGCCTCAAAGGAGGGACAACGTCTTGTCTTTTTTTGCATGGATTCAGATAAATGTGCCCAGTTCTGGTTCTGAGATAAAACAAAAAGTGAAAGCAAAAAGAAACGAACAGGGACCATTCAAACGTTCATCCATGCAAATCACCAAAGCCGTGGTCTGTGCCTTCTGTTGAAGAGTATTCCGCCACGTCCCCGCCTCCATCCTGGCCTACCCCAGCAGTGGCCTGCTACGAAACTGCAAAACTTTTGAAGAAACACCCAGCTGTTGAACAGGTGTTCTGCTTGTTGCCCATTCTGCAACCAAAAGGCAGAGGCACAAACAGCCTCCAGCATAGAACGAAAATTCAGAGGGGCACAACAGCCTGTTAGAGACAGAAAATCTTTGAATGCACAGAAAATAGTTCTGGTCGCTTCGTAAGTCCGAAAAGAGCCGTGCTTATATACTTCGGTATCTGACTGCCCACTTAGCCGAAACAAATCTAGGAGAAAAAACAGGAATTATTGTTCCTGTATAACCATGGCAGATGAATGTAGAGCCATGAATGGAACAGCTCGAGGTCGTCATCCCTTCAGAACATCGCCGCTAAGTAGCTTCTTGCTGCACACCATTGAACCGAATGCAGAAGGGTGAGCTATTCTGCATCCTACCTGGAAGCTAACTTAGCCCTTACTTAATTAAGTAGTACAGTAGGCGCCTACTTAATTGTGTAGCAGGGGGGCAAAGCGGGCGTAGAAAAGGGATTCCTCTAGTTCTCGGCCTACAAGCCAAGGGAGAACGTCCCAACTACGGGCTTTTCGTCATCTCTTCGCCCACCTGTGGCCGGATCCGGCACATGTTGTTCACCTCAGGCAGCCACCAGAGAGAAAACTTCGCCTGGGGAACTTCGAAGCGAGCTCTCGTCTCGCACGTGTCTTCGGCTCTGCGTTTCTTGGGGGAGTAAAGTCACTTTGGTGGGGTCCCAGGTCCTACAAGCTCCTCTTTGCAACCAAAGTTGCCCCAAAAGGCAACCTCAGCCAGAAACCTCAATTCTTCCTTCAGTGATCATGGCACTTTTCAAGTAGGCTCTTATGTAATTTAGCTTCACTGGGCAGTGCATTGGCAGTACCATCACCAAGTTGTCTTATGCCATGTGCACCCGCAAAAAGCCCAAGCGTAGGGGCGCCTGATGGCACACTGGCACATGCAAGCAGCAAGCCAGCTTACTCTGCACATGTAAGTTGACTCTGCATGAAGATGTTCATTCTGTTTAACTTGCTACCGGTGCCTTGGTGCTGGCCGGATTCCAACATGTCGCTTCATCACCCCAAAAATATTTGTTGGTGCTGGTCTGTGGCCGTTTCAACAACGGCGACTCTCTTAGCCCTGTCCTCCTTGAAGAAGTCGTAGAATTCGGCTTTGGCATCGCCTCTTGATTGCCTCGATGGTGCTCAAAACGAAGAATCCTTGTTTTGAGATTGAGATAAAGCTACCTGCAGCTTCATTTGGATTATGCATGTGTGGCAGGGCTCGTGTTTCATTTAGATGCTTCAAGAAAGGAACCCAAAACAGCTTGATGTCAAAATATTCAGAATCCATCTCCCATCTCCAAATGCAAAGGCTGCATTGCTACACTGCAGTCACCCAGGCCGGCAATCCGTGCACGGTTGCCGTTCGTAAGTTTGGGAGTCTGGCACAAAGAGTGACATGCCAACCACCCGGACAAACCTGGGGCTGACGCGCAACGCCGACTGGAGATATCATAAAGTGTGACGCGATGCAACACATGAGAACTGCCTTGGACCAGTGGATTGCGAACATCTGAGCAATCTTGGGTGAATGATCAGGTGCTTGAGTTGTACATACCCCCTGTTGATGGAACAAATCCTACACTGTCCTACACCACGTGGAACCCTCAAAATATCACATTATATATATTATATATATATAACTACTAAATACTGAGATTTGTCCCTGTCCCAGGTGATGCAGGGTTTCTTCGATCAACGAGAATACAGTAATTCCACTGCAGAGTAGGTCACCCCCTTTCTGAGACCAAACTGAATTGAACTGAAATAGAATGCAGTCAACCGAGAAGCGTAAAAGCACACAACCCACAAATGAAGGCTGTCTATAGTGAAGCCTTTGTTCTTTGCAACGCCCACGGTCCGCTCGGGGCCCGCTTGACCGGCTGGGGGCCCGGCTTATCTGGATATCCCAAAGGTGACAGCATGAACTCCTTCGGAATGGACCTCACTCAAAACAAACCACAAAAAGCAGTGTCCAGTGCTGCCAAAGCAATCCCCAATCTTTGTGGATGAAGCCAACACTATCGACATCGATCCGTCTCATCTAAGCTCTCCCGGCATCCGTGGCTTGATCATTGTAGTGTCAAGACGAAAGCCTTTGGCCTGGTGAGTCTGGAGAATTGATTGGATGGAGGGCCTTCATCTGTGGCCTCCGCATCAATGTCGTGCCGGCAGATCTACTGGAGTTACTTAGTTGTATGACGAGTCCTTCCCTTCTGTCGTGGCTTGCGACTTGCTTCCCTTCAAGTCGAGAGGTCACAGAAAAAATGTACGAAAAGGACCTTGGAACATCTTGGAATCTTTGGCAAACTGGGGAATGTCTAAACCCGTGGGTTCCTCGCTTCACAAAAAAGATGTCCGTCCTTTAAAGGAACCCGACCTTCCGCTCCAGCGCCACGAGCATGTTGTCATACTGGGACCGTTTGAACCTAGCTGAGGTGGATTCCGCTGTCCGCGAACAAACTTGGCTAGTCCGCCAAGGCTGATCACCTTTGAGATCTACTGACCAGAAAGCTACTTCACCTCTCCCAAAGTATGCACAACCAAAATCGCTGGCAACTCCAAGCACTTTACCATCAAGTTGTGAGTTGTTGTGGCTGCATGGCCTATGGATGGATACAACTAACCATTGCACTCACAAAAAAAGAATCTTTTGGACGATTCTTCCTTCACAAGAATCTCCAAACCAAGAGCGAGGCGGATTGCTCAGCGTCTCGTACGCGTCGTTTATCTCACGGATCTTCTCCTCAGCTGCCTCCCAAAGACGCTTCAGGCACGTTGCACGCGTCGCCGTTGACGGAAAGTGTCGAAAACTCTATTTGAGACCAATGAGAATGGCGTTGCTACACACAATTGACCACTCGAACAAGCCTCTCACTGAAGATGATTCAAACTGAAGAGAGTTACTTCGCTGCTCATGGACTAGCATGCAGTTGTTCGACCTGTGAAGTCTTGGCCTACCCGTTACCAGCCTTGGAGAATGCCCTCTTTCCCCTCCTTGCCACGCCTCCCTGTTTTGGGGATGCTTGTCTGGATGCCATTGAAGCACCAACTTCCTCCGCTCCGAGCCCATCGTCAGCTTGAAGGGGTAAGCAGAGTATGCAATGGTGCGATCTCAACCCCCAATCAAGGGGATTCTCACTCACAACTTCAAATAACACATAGCTGTGTCATGTCAAACATGGAAAGTATTGCCAAACATCTCCTGAAGGCTTCAGCATATCCGCCGAACCCGGCTCAAGCAAGGGGGAACGCGTAAGGGAATACAGGTATTGTAGTCTAGCAGAAGAAAAGTCTGACGCGTTGAGATAAACACTCGGAATGCCAACCTTGCGCTCGGAATGCGAACCGTGTGCTTTTTTGAGCAGAAGGCACATGGAAGATCACACGTAGATCGCGCGGCATAGTTCAAGCTGTGGCGGGAGCAGCCTTTTTCGGAGCTTTCGGAGCCTTTTGGAGTGGTCTTTGGCAACTATATAGACACTCGGAATGCGAACCGTGTGCTTGCCGGCGCCCAGCTGTCAGGCGTAAGCCTTTAAATATCAACCCTTGGTCTCTTCTTGAACACAGAAGATCCAGTACGGCCACCACCACAATCAGAAGAAAGTCCACAAAAAGACTTGTAACCTATAGTCGCAACCAGCATCAAGAGGATGCCTTCATGTTTCAATTCTTTGTTCCAGACTCTACAGACTCTAGACTGAACATGCTACGCGCGAGAGCTGTCCTATAGACCTTCTTAATCGCATCTTGATCCACTTCGCGCTCCACCTTGGATGGAGAAATGGGCGAGGTGAGCTGCAACTCCTAATTGCAGATGCTCAGCTGTTGCAATTTTCTCAGTGGGGCATCATCTTTTTTGGACCCTATTTAGAAACTATGTCCAACCTTGATTTGTGACAACCGCCAGTTGGACTGGAGCGAGATGTGAGGCGAGTGAAGCCAAAGATTCAACAAAAAAGTATATAACCTCTCTAGACAGGCCATCTGTAAACACAAACCAATCAAAAAAGAGTCAACAAACTTCCTCAGGTCATCTGGAGTCCGCTCTGTCCGCTCTGTCCACTCTGTCCACTGGGCACAGTGGTTGCTGAGCCTCGGACACCAAAGAGCCCATAGTAGTCAGGCAGTCCCGTAGCTGCAGCTGCCATCACGTCATGATGCGCACAACAGGCGTTGTGAGTGTTCAAATGGTGAGTCAAAGTTGGTGGGGCTTGATAGAAGACTTGGGCTCAAGTGCGGCCATCGACGAAGTACCACAGTCAAATACAATACGGCTCGATCATTATCACAGAAGCTTTCAGAGTCGAGGTGCTTGGACATGTCGTATCGCCCCTTGAGCCCCTTGAGATGCTCGTAAAGCTGCTTGGCTTGTGAAAGGTAAGGGTGGAGTCGGTGGAGTGGTGGCTTTGAGAGGTGCGGTGGTGCGGCTAAGAGTCCCCTCCAAACCAGACTCTGGCTTGAGCCCAACTGTCCGCTGTTTGTCATCCGACTTCAGGTCACCAAAAACTCGACTTCGATCATGTCTGACACCCAACAAGTACCTCGACTTCAAAACTGGTGAGGCAAAAGCCAGGAAAAGCTCCCGACACAACAAACACTCCAAGTGATCATGAGATGTCATAAGCAGTGTACAGACATGATAGGGGCTTTGAAAAGAAAAAACAATGCAAACCTTGACAAACTCAAGAGCAGTCAGTGACTTGTTTCTTCCACCTCCTTCAGGCGTCGGTCAAGTTCTTGGAGCCAATCCCCATCACACGGATGCTGCGGATGGCACCTTGGAAAAAGCATTCTTGCTGTAGGCCGCAACCATGCGTCTCGGAATCTAGGATTCAAAGCTTTGTGACCAAGGTAACAACCAACCTACAACATAAGGATGATGTCGACCGCACTTCAAACAACACCTCACTCTTATGTATGTGTCCAGCAAACTCATCTTAAGAACTTCTCCTGCCGAAAACAGCTCTGCTCTCTCTCTCTCTCTCTCTCTTTCTCTCTCTGTTGCCCTTCTTTTTCTTATTTCGAGCCTCTGCACTGAGAGCATCAAACTTTTAACTGCAACACCTTCGAAAATACATGGCCAAAGAACTAGGCTCAAAACCTTGAGATGGCTCTACCCCGCACCCGTCTGAACATGTTGAAACTCTGTCTGTACAGTATATTCCCAATTTGAACAAAATGCAACATACCGCCATGAGGAGAAACGGTCAGAACATGTGCAGAGCCTTGCGCTCTATGCGTGCATGCTCCACCCTCCCAGAGCCTGTCAATCTCAACCAACTGCATTTGCAGCAGGATGTAGCAAGGGGCCCTGGCAGCAGCATTCAAAAGGAGCTTCTTGCGCTGACAGGTGAACTTGGTGTTGATTCATTGGCCAAACATTTTTCAATCATTGATCTCTAAATACACAGGCTGGCTGTTTGTTGCAAGCACGAAGGATGCATTTCATTGCTTGGAACAACAACAGTGTCGAAGAATCACATAATATAATAACAATAATAATAATAGTAATAATAACAATAATAATAATAGTAATAGTAATAATACTGGACTGTAGTAACAAAAACGTCAACAACCTCTAAAAATACAAACTCCAATTTCTACTCATTGTATGAATCAGCCGCGCCGTATCCGCCATCGCAGGCCATCCCCTTCCTTTAAAGTGATAAACAGTATATACACCCGTGCTTTTGCCAGTGTTTACTGCTTTGCTTTGCCCGCCCCTCCTGTACTCCTTGTGTAGGTGCACATGGTGACAACACAGTGTTGTGTGTGAACACTATTGTAAACCTTCACGAAAAAAACGCACCACATGCAAACATTCTAAGCAAGTCTCCAAGAAAAGCTTTCTTAGAACGACTTGCTAAACGCCTGCGGGAACGACCTGCGAGGTCGTCCATAAAGCTCTGCAGATTGGGATCCTCGCAACGAGGGTCAAACCTCACAGGTCCCCTCACATGGCGATGATGTTCAAACTACGAGCGAGTAGCTCCAAAGAAAAAGGATAAGGAGGACGGTGCGCCCCACACTCATCTGCAACTCAACTGTGTCCTTGGTTCTTCCAATGAATTCATGAGATTCCTGCCGCCCAATTTCTGGCTGAACCCTGCAAGATTCGCCGATCATGGCGTTCTAACCCCTGTTGCACAAATGTGTTTCATTGAAAACAGGCCAGTTTAAGAACGAGTCTGCGACAGTACCCACTAGTCTGACCAATGAAGTTCAATCCTGGAGTGCAGTTCTGCTAAAATCTCAACACGCATCACACAGGGCCTGATCTTGTCCCAAAATCCCATGCTAGAAAATAAAGAATTCAGTTGACAAGTAAACAGGATGAAGCCAAAGCAAGAAAGCACACTACTCCTGGTGGTGTTCATGATCCGCAGGCAACAACTCAAGGAATTGGTATGAGCCTCGGCAGGACTGGAGTTCCCTCCTTGAAGTGTGAATTGGAATTCCTACAACCTCCCTAGATTTTATGCCAGCTCCAAGTCCAACAACCATGCCAGCCATGAGTCTCGTGCGACCAAAACGACTGCCTGACTGACCAAGATGTGTTTCTATGATTAATGATGCATTGCCTTCTGCAACAACTGAATCTCATTGGGGGGTCTGAGGGTCCGGCCCAAAAACTGTTGCATCACCTCTCCTGGCGATGCAACAGGGTGACACAAGAAATTCTGAAAATCAGGGATCCAACAAGAAGTCTAAAGCTTGGAAAACATGGCAATGCAAACAATGCCGAAAAGGACATTCTCGGTTCATTCAACGTCAAGGAAATCAGTTCCTCGCAGAAAAATACTCCTGCGCTTGGATTGCACAGCTTGGATTGTATCACCAACCCCATCCTTGCCTGCTAAATAAAGCATCCAATGTTGTTTCATCTGTACAACCAATCAGCAAATTACTGAGGGGAGAGCCACAACGCTTTGACGGGGCCAGGGAACAAAGATGAACAAAGTTTGCTGCGGCCAGGGGCTCTTTCCAAAGTTGTTGCAGTTGCCCTTCTAGCAATCAAGGGGTGAGGGTGTTCGTCTCAATGTTTTAAAGAAGGTGGCGATGGCTTTCATCCATGTGCGGAAGAGGTGCAAAACATTGAGGTCTCAAAGGCAAAGGGCAAGGAAGGGAGCGACCAAGGATGGCACAAAAAGCTGTGAGGTGTGGCTGAGAAGCAAGAAGGATAAGGCAGTTAATCCAAGTATATATATATAGATGTTGGAAGACGTGACAAGCAAAAAACTTTCAAGACGAACGGATAACGTACGCCAGTACAGATGAGATAACAAGCAGAATCGCTTTCAAGCAGCAACGATTGTCCGTCGAGGTTTACAGCAAAACAAAAGGATTGTTTTCACAACCCTTTTCACAAATGCAGTAGTTCTTCAGGATGCCTTCCTATATTGCTGTGACCTTCCTTCTAGAGCTGTTTTGTGCTCATGATGTAGCAGGACCGGTTGTCAGGAGAGTATGTATATACAGTATATATATACAAGTAGTTTGGTTTCGCTACGCAATGAAAGTTCCTGCAGATCGAGGCCACGGGAATCTTCGAAAACGTCCGTTGAGCACCAAAAAGAAAAAGTGCCTTAAAACGCTCAGGCTGAGGGACGCGACGTACGCAAACCAAAGGCTGTCTGTTATCTCGGCCTCCACCTTGGCCCCAGAAGACTGGTATCACCAGCTGGCACTTCGCACACAGCTCGGCGGCTTCGGTGCGGCTACAGAAGAGCAAGGCCACTGCCCGTGCCTCAGTGGAGTGGTGCAGGACAATTCGGGTGACGAGCCACAAGCAAGATGTTTCAAAGCACTACAGAAGGACCATCCTACAGGAAATGCTAGATGTTATTTCGCAAGTGTGGGAGTTGAAACAAGTCCACATATTTATCTGCACGCTGATTTGACAAAGGCGTATAGCTGCACAAGACTTGAGAACCGAAAATCACTCCGTTTGACTACCTCATTATTGACATCTTTTGAGGAGTTGACAAAGGTTCATGGTTGTCCTCCTCGCTGACCAAATCAATCTCAATGTTGAGCAGTTCAAATCCATGTTGAAATGTTGAACGCCATTGGTCATCGGCAAGTTTCAGCGACATTGCTTTGCCTTTCCCCAGTTTGACCTTCTCCCATCACCGACAGCATGATGCTCGTTTGTTTCTGTCCGAAGTCCACGACGGAATCAATTATTTCAAGGATGGGACGGCTAGAGCACATGAAGCAAAATCTGTGTTTTCCCGTCAGGCAAGAGAGTGGCCACCAACAGCATGCCAAGCACTTTGCTTGGCTTGGGCAACATGGACATGGAGCCCGCTGTTGGGACAGTCTTCGGAGCCTGCAGAATTCCCTCAGGGTGAGGGTGACCCAGCGATTGTTCACGAGACATTCTACGTTGAACAACTTCTGTGGCAAAGGTCTACAGGAGGGTTTCGTGAAGGAGAACTTTGATTGACAACACCGGGAGGCAGGAGACATCGCATACCTTGAGTCAGCAATCTTCGAAGCTTCTACGTCTCATCCGCGCTGTCACGATGCAGATTGATGAGGACTTGAAAAGCATGCATGTCCTTCGTTACTGACCTGTGCCAGCCCGCTTTCTTTTTGCGCTTACCTTCCGCCCACTGGTGCACACGATATGTACAGCCTACGTGATTCCTCCTGATACTACTGCTGCAAGCTTCGGAAAGCTTGTGGTCGGATGCTTTGTCTCGGCACGCGCAGGTCTTTTTGTTAATGAGATGCAAAAATAGGATTTTCAGCGTGACACGCTCGCTTTACCTTGCTAAATCGAAACCTTTTGGCAGTGATACTACTACTGTATTCCTCTGTACAAAAGACCCAACCCCATGTACCCAAGTCTATCATTCGAAGGCCATTGGGGCGCACGTATGATTGCAGGTTGGCTGGTAATCGAAACTGCATTGTGTCACTGTGTGCCCGTTTCAACAATATCATACAGTACATCAAAGGTGCCAAAAACAGCGGCTGCTGCTCATGATGGAGGAATAGACCTCGAACTGCTGCAAATGCAATCGGGCAGCCAAATCTCTACCCAAAATTGAAGCTAAGGCTATGAGAATCCGAGTGGTTGTGAGCAGGTCTCCAGAAAGTGAGCAGCTTGCAAAAGCTCTTTATTGGCCCAAAACCCAAAGCCAAACCTTGCAGAATCCTCAAGATTGGCCCTCGAGATCTATTTATATGGGACACGTCGGAGAGTCCCTGAGACGTGAGGTGCCAAGTTGCAGCTCCCGACCTCCACGTCACCAATCCCTCAGCACCGTACAGTCCACCAGGTGAAAGAAAACTGCACAGATTTACAGGAATTTGGAGCACATATTTCAGATGCTGAAACCCAAAGATGTGGCCCGTACAAAACGACATGTGTTGCAAAACCTTCACTTCATGTCAGTGCTTCCCAGAAAGAGCTTCCAAACAAAACATCCAAAGTAAAAACTTTGAACAAGTCTGTTTTGAGGTCTCACACACGCTGTTTGGCAGTCAGTTCCCCCCACTTCCTGTCCATTCAGGACCCCAGCGCGCAAGGCAAAGGCCCCTCTGCAAACGGTGTGGAGGTTGGGCGGCCTTCAACAGTCCCAGTATCGATATTTATATGTATATAGAGAGAGAAAGAGAAAAAAACAACAATAAAAAACGTGGCACAGTAAATGCTTCCGGGGCCGTCTGGACCGGAATTGCTGAAGCTAGATGCTTCAGCGGCTGCCCGGCCAAACAAATTACTCACTCCAAAAGGTTTGCCAGTGCGTTCTAGTGATCATCAGAGTTCAATAGGGATAAGGACAAGAGAATGCTTCCAAATGGGGAAACCTCTACAAAGCGTCTGATCGGTTTCATATAGCAGTGGCTTGGATCGCACCTGGATCGCACGCTTGGAGAACCACTCAGTGGGCTCTGCCTGTGCCACCGACATCAAGATCCACAACCCCATAGGTTCTACCTGTGTGCATAGGGTTGGTTTCTGAACAGCAAGACAGTAGTGCTCGTGCCTTAGATAAGGTATATACAATATACAGCATTTGTTTCAAAATTGATACTGTCAATTGCCAGGCCATCCCGACTCCTGGCATTCCAAAAGATGTGGTACCTTCTTCCTGTGAAACCACCTAGCAAAAGAGCTGTTAACAATGTGTCCAACATGGGAAGTATATATAACCAGTGTCCCAGCAGGTGCAAAAGCAGACGACGACAACAACGACGATAACGACGACGACAACAATGACCACGACAACCTCTCAGGTAGAGGTAAGAGAGCTAGGACACACCAATGTGGACGGGAAAACATTGGGAGAAGTAAGAGAAGTGAGAGCACAGTGCAAAACAAACAACTTCCACATGATTCATAAAGAAGAATATGGCTCTAGATGTGCTTGAATTCACCACAGTTCAAGAAAGAATCAAAAAAAATAAAATTGCCCAAAGTTTTTCGCAGGCGCGTGGTTTGTGTCTGAATGGCACTAGAATGCTACTGTGGCATGCATAAAGTGTGGAACTCCGCCCTCTCATCCGCCTCGGCTAGAGCCCGGTTCTCGGCAAGGGCTTGGATGCGCCTGGTTTGTGTGCGAAGGACGACAATCAGCGGATCATAATGGACCCTTTCTTGTAAAAAGATGTAGGACTATAAAACGAGGCATGTACAAAGCTCACAAAGATATAGATAACAGTCCAAGGAAGTAGAAGAGTCAATCACAAGCACCAGTAAAAGAGAAGAGCAACTTGTTCACAAAGACTGACAAAAAAGAAAAGACATATACAGACGTACTATAGGCCATGGGCTCTTCACACAAAGTGCTTTCACAAAGAACAACTTGTTCACAAAGATAAAACAAACACTGGCGTAACCGCGCTCAGTCAAATGGATGTTCACAAGCTCTTGCTTTTGCGACAAGTGTTTCTCGGAGCTAGATCTATCAAAAAAGGATGGGCGTGGAGTCAGTTTATTGAGCCAAAGACCAAGCTTTACGCATGGTTTCTGTTGTCCAATTTTTTACGGAGGCATCCGACTCTACGAGTGTCAGGCACCTTGGGTTGTGCAGAAATATAAGAGAAGTAACTTGATGTTTTGGATGATTGCGCTTTCATCTCATTACATGACCAAGTACAGTAGTTTCAGGCGTTTGCTGGCTAAGACAGCCTTGTGAAGGGGCATGGAGTACCTCATTCGCTTGCTGGCATCATTGGTATTGTTGCGGTGTTTCATGCTTTTTCATTTTTTCCCCACCTGCCAGGTGAGAGTTGTTAGATTTTATCACAGCTGTTCTTCCTCCTCCGCCTCCGCCTCCGCCGCCTCCTCGTCCTCCTCCTTCCTCCTTGCTTCCTTCCTCGCCAATCTGCTTCGCCGATCTTGCGTGGCCAGCTCCGGATCGCAGTGTGCACCCCTGGACCTCAACCGCAAGGATCCGATCGCAGTGTGCATCCCTGGACCTCAACCGCAAGGATCCGATCGCAGTGTGCACGCCTGGACCTCAACCGCAAGGATCCGATCGCAGTGTGCACGCCTGGACCTCAACCGCAAGGATCCGATCGCAGTGTGCACCGCTGGACCTCAACCGCAAGGATCCGATCGCAGTGTGCACCGCTGGACCTCAACCAGATAGTATGCCAGATAAAATCCACAAACACACAATCACAAACACACGACCACAAACGCGCAACCACAAACACACAACCACAAACACAAACACAATCACAAACCCACAATCACAAACACACAACTAAAAACACAACTACAAAGACACAATCACAAACACATAACCACAAACACAAAACCACAAACACACAACCTCAACCACACAACCACAAACACACAATCACAAACACAAGCACAAACACAATCACAAATACAATCACAAACACGCAACTACAAACACAATCACAAACACACAACTACAAACACAACTACAAAGACACAATCACAAACACACAACCACAAACATACACACAAACACACACAAACACCACAAACACACAACCACAAACACACAAACACACAACCACAAACACACAACCACAAACACAACCACAAACACATCCACAAACACAAACACAAACACACAACCACAACCACAAGTACAAACACACAATCACAAAGACACAACCACAACCACAACCACAACTACAAACACATAATCACAAAGACACAACCACAACCACAACTACAAACACATAATCACAACCACTACCACAAACACAACCACAAACACATCCACAAACACACAACCGCAAACACAACTACAAACACACAATCACAAAGACACAACCACAACCACAACTACAAACACACAATCACAAAGACAAAACCGCAACCACAACCACAACCACAAACACACAACCACAAACACACAACCACAAACACAACCACAAACACAACCACAACCACAACACAGCACACAACCCGAGGACCCACAAGCAACATCGAGAACTACAATACTAACGACTATGGCAACATGCTCCTCACTATGGCATCAAGACAAATGATTGAAATGTCATGGTGGGGATCACTCGAAGTAAAGTAATTTGTATTACCCTTTAGCTGAAAAGTACCGAGGAGCTAATCCACTGCTTCACTTGTCTCTAAGGACTCCAAACCGTATAAGAGTTTCATTACCTCATTGTAAACCAAAAACAGAAAACACTTTTTGTTGCAAGCGTTTCAATGTGGGCATGGAAGCGGACATGCGTCTTCTAACTTCTTGCGGAAAATGGATCACATCTTTTTTGATTTGGTACTCCTGGTCAAACCCCTTCCGTACTTTCACTGTGCCTGGTCTCCATGGCCCATCAGCTCCCCACTGCCTGGCCCTGCGTTGCTTCTTCAACTGGGCCTTGGCACCTTGATGGAAAAGAGGCGGTTGCTTGCACGCTTGCAACCCCTCGTTTGGTGACCAGGTTGACAACTTGCTTTGTCACAGTTCTCAGCTTGGGCCTCAGAGAATACATTTCAGGTTCAAAACTACACTGCTTTAGCTATATGCTATACTCCGTTTGGATGCATGAAAAGGTTCGATGCAATTGGTGCCTGCTGCCTACAAAGGCGGAGCTTCTGCTCATGGGAAAAGGCTTTGATCGAAGTGATCTTTCACCAAACCTGTTAGCCACCTCCATCACTCCATGATTAAGACTAAGACTGCCACCAAGGCACTCTGGGCCACATCTTCTTTGATGCCACGTTGCAGGAACTCCAGCGGGTCTTCAAGACAAAATCCTCAAAAAGAAAACATCCAAAAGTCAACTGCTGTGGAATATCAACTTTGAGCTTGTCCTCCTTGAAGAATTTGCTATTTTCCAGGGGCCTTTCACCCATTCACTTGCGAAGCTTGAGTCCAAACCAGTTTCTGTGCGAAACAACCTTCTTCTGCTTTGTATGAGCCTATTTATTCAGATTGGGCCCGGATTCTCACCAGCCTGAGATGTTGTCAAGATCAGGATATGGCTTTAGGTTGGAAGAAAGGAACTCAAACACTGGCAGGTCTGGGCTTCTTGGAGTTGGCATCTTTGCTTGACTCATCTGTTCCCAGACACTAGAGTCAATGCAAAACTCTAGGCCGAGCAACCATCTCCCAGCCCATCTTCTCCAGTCCACTCGGCCATGCAACTATAAAGTTCCTGCCGTCGGCCGTTGATCAACAATGTCAGCTCCAAGCAAGCTAAACCAGGGGTCGAAGCTGTGGCAAAAGTGAGGGTCGAGTCTAGAAGTAACTTCTGTTCAACTCTAGAAATCGCTTCTTTCTCCAAGCTTTGACATCTTGAGAATGTCACGGATAGCACGAGTTGCTAAGGTCATGCCGCCATCCGGATGAGAATTTGATCCAACACTGCTTGTTTGAGATATCCTGTCACAGTAACAGAAGTATGTAGAAACAGTCTTGCGAAACTTGAGCTAAGCAACCGATTGACCAACCAAGCAACCACAAAATCTTTAAAGCAACCTGCGCATTACTGGCCGTCTTGATGCCACCGACTACACCACCACATGACCTCATGCGAACCCCATTCCGCATCATGCGCATCGCCATATCCTCCGATTTCACCGCAATCAGCCTTACGCGCGGCAGTTCTTGCAGAAGGCTGATTCCACACAAGACCTGCCTGTGGTGCGAGGGCGCATGCTCAAAGATGGACTTCAGCACACTAGTGGGTGATGAAACTGCCAATAATAAGGTTTTTTCTTCAACCCATGGAGATTAGCCACCTGGAAGCAAAGCATGTTGCACGGAATTACATTCAATCCTTGTCATCTTTTTGAGGCTCGGTTGCCGAGGTCACATTCCCTCAAAACCCTGCGTAGCCACCCTTTTCTCCAAGCCACTGGCAACGCCGATCGCCGCCGATATCCAGAAAGCATGCAGTGCAGCGGTGAGCGATGGGCATCGCGAACAAACGACCTGCCTCCTCAAAGAGGTCCTTACAGTTGCAGTGTCAGTACAGGTAGCAGCAATCAGCAAACTCGGCTTTTGTGTTTGGGGCATACGTCCCAACTGCAGCTCAAACACCAGGAAGGCAAAGGTGGCTTGTGGGACGCGCGCACGGCTGATTTCAAGCTGCTCCAGGCTCACGTCCAAAGCCAGAACCGTTGAAGCCCTTGACACAGGAGCCAAAGTTTATGAGGGCGGAAAAGCTCGGGTTTGTAGAGCGGCTAGTTTTTTGTCGAGATGCGTGGGAGTTTGAAATGATTTCTGGTGATGTCGGAGTCACCTTTCACACAAAAGGCTATGAGCTCCCTTCGACACTGTCGTTGTCACCGAGGCCGCGAAGGTTGGAGGAACTGGACTAGGTGGAAGCCCAAGGTAAACACGTTGGTACTGGTCATCGTGAGAAATCACATCAGAGATTAGGGACGGAGCTCCAAGAGCACTTTACAGCCTGCAAACGGGACCCTGCCTACACTGCCTAGCCCAAATTATCACAAACATCGGAAAGAATGCGCGAAGGTACCACTTCCAATCCCAAATGTCCTTGCATCGAAAGGTTCATGAAACCTAAACTCAAAATCGGACCACCTGAAAATAGGGTTTTGTACTGTTGATTTCACTGACATTTCCCAGGGTGTAGTGGTCCTTCATCCACTCCAAAGCTGACGCAACTGCACTCAAAGCAATATTCATGCATCTTTAAACCCACTCAAATACTTAGAACATACAGTCAAGTGTTCCCAACCTGCTTGAAAGGATCTCTGTGCATTTGCCTAGGCTGCTTCCAACCTCAGATGAGAAACAACGTAGCCATCTCTAAAGACATGCCAATGATGCGTTTTTTGACAGTAGTATGTTCCGCCTAGAAGCTATGTTGAAAGCAACTCAAAAAAGTCAATGTTTCAATGGCAGAACTCTGCCGACCTCTACCACCTCATCTGCAGCTTTCACCAAATGTCGCGCCAAATGCCTTCAGAGACACGTGAATGCAAGAGCGCAACTCTTTTCATCACAAAAACATACACTACATATGTGTGAAGCGGGCAGGAACTCGTGCAATTTTGCATAGGCCGTTAAACTCAAAACTGTTTGCGCGTCAAACAAACAACCGAACATAATGGTTCAGCTCCAAGCACGTTCATGTGCCTGTAGTCATTGGTGCTTGGTACCACCACCACAGCTCGAGGATGCTCTTCACAGCTGCGCAGCTGTTCAGTAACCTCGAGTTTCAAACTGAACGGCATCTTGACCCGTTTTTTGGGTGGCTCTGTGCCTACAAAAAACATCGTCACGTCTGGAGAGACAAAACGAACGGAACACCCGCTGATACAAAAATCCGCCCGCACCGAAGGTGCCGATGCGTTGCAGCGGCTCGTTCCAATCGCAAGACATCTGCTAGATTAAATCTTGGGGGAGGGCTTCATCGGAGTTACGAAATGCTGTGTTTTATAGTGTTTTTTGAAAATTGATTTTAAAAAATTGACCAAATGTTGGCGATGCCGGGTATGTCCGCCGGTGGAGAGCGCGTTATCGACATCGCTAACGCATGTGCAACCCGGGGGACACTGCATTATTGACATCGTAGGTGTGTGTCTGTATGTGTGCGTGCGCGTGTGCGTGTGCGTGGGTGTGTGTGTGTGTATGTATGTATGTTTTCCCTTTACTCTGCGCGGGCAGCTTCGACCGCGAAGCGGTGTGAATATTCACTTTACGACTTACAGTGAAGCGTGGACAAAGCTGCGCTTGACCTGCGTAGCGTGATCTCATTAACAACCCTCAAATCCATCATGTTGCATGCTAAAATGCTAGTCTGGACAAGACCACCAACTACCAGAGAACTAAAGCAACTAAAGCATGTATTTGCAAAGCTGTATGCATTTAAACCGTGTGTCATGGCTGTGTGTTCGGAAGAACAGCTACAGAATTAGGAGCAGCCAGACAATATCTGCTAGTTGTCATGCATTGAGCCTACTGAGAAATCCATCGTCCCCACAAACCACCTCTCTCCACATGGTCCTACAACAAAAAGAAACACGGTCTGACAACCCAAGCCTGTCGTGCCAAAACCCAAGCATAGTCAGCCATACACAAAGCAAAGCATGGCTGACTGGCTAACCGGTTCGCCAACGCATCTTTGTCGAAGGGCGCTTGGACACCCGTGGGTTTGTAAACTGACGATTTTGACTCGTGCACGCGTGCAATCATGGCATGGTTCTGTCAACAAATCCTCAGCAAAAAACAATAAAATGTCAAAAGAATCACAGTCTGCCAAAACTGTTTCAACCGCGCCATGCAAATGGAAGATGTCCTGCCTTTGGAGTGAATAGTGAGTTGACTAAATTGTCCATGCAACTCCTATTCGTTTCTGTTGACTGTTAATTCGGTGCAAAACAGGCTACCGGCTAGACCGACGGCTGCTTGAAGGAAGGTCTCCAGGTGCAGTGCATCGTAAACCTCGGACATGAGTCGTTTTCGGAATTTGGAAAAGTGTTGCACGAAACGTTGGTCAAGGACGGATTCAGAAATGATGATTCGGAAACCATTGTGCGGAAACTATGGGATGATTCGGAAACCAAGATTCGGAAACTGTAGGCTGATTCGGAAACTGTGCTTCGGAAACCATCACTGAAAATAGATGGTCAAAAAAATGCGCCATCTACGAGCGCCAGAGTACCACAGTAGAGTTGCGCCATCAGTAGGCATCCTGTCAGTATAAAAAGGGCGAGATTTAAGCTGAAAACCTCGCACTCAGAGACCCCTGACTGCACGCTCCATCTGTAACCTCCAGTTAGACAGTAGAACTACAGTAGCTGAATCTCTTGTGCAGAGAAAGACAGAGAAAAAGAAAGAGAAAGAGAAGGGAAAAGCAGGAGAAAAAGTAAAAGACAGAGCAGGATGGGTGCCGATGGGCTTGAGTGGGGTTTGGACTGCTTTGGATGGCTTTGCACTGATGTGCATTGTGCCATCCACAGCGCGTTTTTCACTTGTTTTTGCAAGCTCATGTTTTTTGTGTTTGCGTTTTTGCTCCCCCTGCTCCCTGCAAATGCGCAATCAACAGGTGCAAAATAGCGAGGAAAAATGCATTGATGGCGCATCCGGGAACACTCCCGGAAACCTTGACTTGTGCCAGAAACTTTCTGGGCGGTGCATTCGGAACCTCCTGATTCGGATACTGTGGCGGATCTTTGAAGGAGGGCACAACAGGGATAAACGCCCCCAGTAGGGCCCAGCGTTGCCACAAAGATGACTGCCATACTTTTGACCAATGACCACAACAAGCCACAAACCCGCAGATGAAAAGTTTTGGTCCGGAGTCCAAGTCGACCCGGACAAAAATTGATCAAATCAAAGAAAGTGAATGAATTTGGGCCAAAAAGGTGCATTTCGGACTGAGCGCCTTCTCCGATGGTTGTCTGGCCATGACCTCTGAAAAGTGTGGCGTTCTGAGCACTGGGGCGTGGGTGGATGGATGAGGAAAAGCTGTGTGTGAAAAAGTGATGGACAGCACGCCTGCACAGTGTGGCTTCCCAGTACCTGTCTACACCGAAGGCCCTCCGGGCGACACACGGGCTGGCAGTGGAGGTTTTTCTTTTTTCTGCACTTTCGGGTTGGAGCTGGTTGGGAGATCTCCTTGTTGGGTGTTCTCTTCAATCTCCTTGGCAGGATGAGGTGGAATGTGACCAAGAGTGGCTGGAAGCAGAGCTGTGTGCAGCTTGGAGCAGCTTGAGAGGTTCAGTGTTTTGGACGACTGCGACGAGTCAGACCTCTTCAGAAGAAGATTGATGCAGTCGAACCGACTGTGATGTTTGGCGCTGTGAGGAAAGAAGAACTTGTTAGGTTTCTTTGAGCCGTTTTTGAGAGCCACAAAGAATGCCAGCTGTCCACTGGCCGAAGCCTCAGACTCCTAGTGCAGAGGGTCTTGAGTCTTGACCATACCTGTGGTACCCAGCTCTTCTTTGTTCTTTCCTCGGCGAATGCACCTGTTTTGAGCTCATGTCAGACGTCTGAAACATTTGATCTTTGCAAGTGAAATCCTTGGCAGAGCTGGCATTCTGGACCTGGAAGTCAGTGAATGCCTGCTGAACAAGGTGGAAGGCAAGGGCAAGGGAAGAAAGGCAAGTTTCGTGAGGTTGAGGATGACAAGGTGACTGGCAGGAAGCTGAGTTTGACCTGAAGAACCTGAGACTGAGGAGGGCCAAGTGGCCATGGTTGCCAGATCAAAGGTTTCAAATGCTGTTCCGGGGAGTTCGAGCACAGGGGTCAGGTTTTCCACCAGTGAGCCGGTAGTTCATGGTCTCAGTTGTTCTCTTGAGTGTTTGTTGAGACTCAGGGCTTGGGAAAGGATCTTGAGCCCCATTGGTTCATGGATTCAGGTGCCACTTGTCACATGGTTGCTAAAACATGGTTGAAGCGTTGCAAGGTAAAGTACTGGTGTCCAGGTTCAGCTCCAATCTTGAGAGGTGATCATGTATTTCTTCCGCCAGATCAGAGCTGCTCCGACGAATGTTATTTTTTGCACGGGTGGAGCCGCCATTCATGCAGGAAATGCATAGGTCAGCTTGCACTGCTTTTGAAAGAGTCTCCAGCATAAAGTGCCAAGCAACAACACAACACCAATACAAACCAACACCAAACAACAACGGACCAGGGAGACTCTTGAATGTACATGCAGGGTGAAACAGGTGTGAGACATAAAACGGGCGTTGAATTGGTGCAAAAAGGCCACATGATAGCTTGCAGCCAAGTCGAAGTTGCTGACACTATTCATGGCTTGGTTCGGGCTGGCTGCCTTATGAGCGAAAGAAGCAGGTGATCTTCATGCCCGGATGTTGCTTTGTGCTGAGCCGTGGGCAATCAGATCAGACCGACTTCAACTGGCAAGTCAAGGCATGGTTGATGACTTTAGGTGCGTTTCTGTCCTCTTGTGCTCATAATGCACAACACACTGGTGACAAATCCGCTCTAACGCGCCAAACGAAAGGGGGGCAATCCATTGCCAACAGTGCGGCCATAGCTTTGGCTGTCAGTGAGATGGAGTGGCTGTGATCAATGAAATATCGAGACAGGACATTGGAAGATCAAGAAACAGGTCAATCTCAGCCAAGAAAAAGTTGGAATTTCTTGGACGAACATCGACTTTATCTTTTTTGCAGGAGTGGAGACGCCATGTGTGGATGGTGCACAGGTCATCTTTGACTAAGGTATGAATCTCCAAATACTCTCAAAGGAGCAGAAAGGAAACCGAAAACACAAAACACAAAACACCCACACAAAAACAACAAACCAAAAAGAACCATTTGTCCCCCCCCGCACCCTCCATCCTCCCCTCACCATTTATCGACTTCATGAAGGGGAAGAATGTTTGCAATTTGAAGTTTCTTGTGGCTGCATGGAAGGCATTTTTGTTTCCTGCTCCAGGATGTGTAGACTTCGGGCATGGAGCCTTCGCTCAAGCAGTTTGTCCTGAGGGTCACTGTTTTTTTGCACGAGTGGGACGCCATGTGTGCATGGTGCACGGTCATCCTAACTAAGGTGTGAATCTCACCCAGAGCGTCTGCTGAAACACTTCAGGCAGCATCCTTGCCATGAGATCACGCATTGGACACACTGGTCAGGTTCCAAGAATTACCCCTTCAAAAACCCACTCTGCCACACCAATGAGCCTCGATCCAGAGCCTCTGGCCCCTCAGGACAAGAATTAAGGTTCTCGCCTGAGAGCAAGGTCACGTAGAGTTGGGCACCTGTTGGAACGATGCAGCAGCGATCGATGCCCTGCCTTGCAGCTGGGTGGACCATGGCTCTTCAGTCAAGACGCTCGACCCTTGCAGTCGCAGGAGTCTTTGGTGCAGGTAAAAGCCGCTCATTGACCTTCTTGCTTGCCTTGCAATCACCACCAACTTGAAGATCGGAGTGGTCCACAAAGAAAACTCTGCAGGCCGTGCAATCACTAAACTGCCTTCCAGTTCAATTGGTAAAGAGAAAGCAACCGCCAAAAATGTGACAAGGCCATGTTTCATAGCACTGGCCTCATACCGGGCGCCAAAGTTGTTGTCACAACCACTGGACTCATTTTGGGAGCAGAAAGGACAAGCACATTCGCCCCTCCGTGCCCATATGGAAAGTGTGGACGTTCTTGTCAGTGAGGAGGCCCAGCAAGACATGGACCTCAAGTCTGCCTTTGTCCCTGCAGTCCCACGCCAATCCTTTTTCCGGATTCTGCTTGGAGACCCCGCCAGAGTCCGGGTGGTGTAGCTGACCAATTGGGGGAGCATCGAACTCTCCTACTCAAGGCCCCCATTGGTCTACAGGCGAAGAACCGATGGCTGATGCCACAGGAACTGCCGAAGATTGCCTGTAGTTTGCTCAAAGAGAGTGGTGAAGCCTCAAGAGCTTATGCAAGCAGCAGAAGAAGTCAGTGGCAAAACTTTAGGGTCAGGATGGTACTCCCGTGAGGACTGTCCCTCTACCCTGCCTGCTGGAGCTAATTTGCAGGCAGCGCACCCAGAACTACGCCACGTACAGTTAGACACGCCGGAGTTGGTCTCGTGGAGCATCATGCTTCCGACAAGTGCAAGGGTAGCTCAAGAAGTGTGTGAGCCCCTCATTGGGACATTACCCAATGCTTTGCAACGTGAGAATGGCACCTGGCAAATAGGCACAAGCTCCATCCGTGCGGAAGCTCAGCTGGCCACTGGATTCCGTTTTGTCAACTGGGTGCCTCGAATCCGGATGTAAGGGCGGTCGACGCCTGGCGCTGCCAATGCTGTCTACCGGCAAATTGAGCAATGGCTTCCGATGACAGAGCAACGCTCAGGAGGCCTGTGTCAGAAGGAGCCACGATCTCTGCGTGCTAGTCAACACGCATGGAACTACAGGAGTTTCACAGATGCTCTCTGCCCTGCTCCATGGTGTGTGCACAGTTTGCACGAACGATCAACAGACATCCAAACCTTGTGGAAGGCTTCCCGGTGATTTCCTGGCTGCGGTGGAACCGCAGCCACTCTGGACTGGATCGCTCCCTGTCTGCCTTGTTGAGTGCTCAGGCCACCAGCAAATGCCTGGAGACCATTGCATGCGGCCCGCAAGAAGGGTGACCGTTTTTCTGTGTGGGCATGCACAACAAAACACACAGAAAGGGACTGCCTGAAGTTGGCCTCACTGAGACCAGCTCAGCAGTAAGAAGATTTTACCGCCAAGTAAAGCACCGAAGCCAACCAGCCAAGGCTAGGCAACGAGCCTTCCTCCTCCTCTGTCATGGATTGGCTGGAAGCTTCTTTCGCTCCAGCCACTGCGACTTATTGCCTACTTGCCAGTGCTTGGGTGTCTGCGGCCGACTGAACAAGCAGACCCCACCCATTTTACTGTAAATGGTTTTAGTGCTGGCAGCTACACGGGAGCAGTGATTGCCTTAGCAATTCGTTGCCTCTGGCCAGCCAGTCAGATCACAGCGCGCCTAGGCGCCATTGCAATGCCGAAGAGTGTCTTAGCGGCACTCGTTGCCACTGCAGAGCCTGACAGGCACAACTACCACCTTGTCCATGCTGCTGAAGACTGCTTGTGTGACTGGAAGCCGACAGAGAACGAGCTCGACATGTTGCAACAATCCTTACACATCACGTATGTGACAGACTCTGCAAGATGGATGGGCAAGCACAAGCACTGTTACTGGCACTGGCTCCAGTGCCAACTCCCTGCGGGCAAAGTTAGCCTCACCACACTGAAGCTCACGCACCCTGATGTTATCCCTCGCCGCGATCGGATTGCTGCTCCGATGCGACTTGCCTCCTGGATTCGATTCGAAACGGCCATGACGAGCGAGGATTGGGAAGGAGCTATCAGTTTGTTGGTGTCCAATCTCCATTGTCCTGACCAGGAATTGTTGGTGCTACTACAAAGCTGTGTGGCAGGACAGCCAATCGCCTCCATGGAAGAAGCACAGGCGCTGTTGCTCAAAAACTTTCGTGTTGGCAAAGGTACCCAAATTGCATGTGCTCAATGGCTGACGGAGATGGCTCGAGACCTACTGGCGCCGATCCCGTTTCGAGAAGTCTTTGTCATTCTAGCCCTCTTTCTTCCGCAGCTCACTTTTGTTGATGAGGCCACCACAAGACAAGAACTGTGGAGCAGCCCCACAGTGCGAAAGTTTGGCCTAGTTGTGGATGTCACGCCCACAGCCACTGGATTGCAGGGCATGCATGAATATCGCATAGCCTTTCCTTCGGGGTCGCAAACAGCTATCTTTTGCCCGGCGCACTTCCAAGGTTGTAATTTTGAACAACTCGCCAGCAGTCCCTCGAGTACAGTGCATATGGGCTCGCAGGCTGGGAAGGCTTATCGAATCGTTCTGGAGGAGCACGGCGCATGCTACTCAGTCTTGGCGCTCTTGCTTGCTTTTGTGTCTCCCTCTCGAAAGCGAAAAGGGGATGAATCGCCAAGTGAGAAACTTCGTCGGCTGAGCAGTCCTCGGCACTGGGATGTTGCCTTAGTACCGTTCCCGGAGGATTTCGTGCCACTGCCCACGCCAACCGAAACCGGACTAGCCTGCCCAGCGCCATGGGCGTTCCCACCTAGCCTCTGCGTGCTAGAACCTAGAGCAACTAAGCTCCGAGTGTTGGCCATTGCGGAAGCAGGAGACACTGTCACTGCCGACCACCTCTTGCAAATGGCCTGCTTGGCTGCAGAGCACAAACCCACAGTGCTGGGTATTCCGGGCCAAGTGCCCATTCCGTATCAACTAGAATGCACGGTAGTCCTTTTGCAGAGCTTGCACGCCCTCTTCCAGCTGCTGACCTCCGGCAATACAATGCAATACTGCCCCCAAGCATCCAGTTTTGCTGTTGCCCTGGGAACTGCCGCTCGGCAAGATAATGGGCACATTGTTTCGATGGCCGCCAGTCTTGCGCTGGCCCTCAGAGCTGGCAGATCTACCTTGGCAGTAGCAGGTGTCTTTGGAGCGGGCAAGACTAGATCCCTGACCTTTCTCCTTGCCTGGCTGGCCCCCACCACTCACCTTAAGATTGCAGTTGTGCACAAAGAGAATCCAGCAGGTCGGGCAATCACTAAGCTGCTCACAGCCTTTGACTTAGAGCCGGACCATCAACGATATTTCATTCGACCAGTCAGTAGGGAAGAGGCAGAGACTAATACAGCTTGCACGAACTATGATTTGCGAGCAAGCGAAGCGGCATCATTCATCCCCGGCTGCCACGTGGTGATTGTCACTACTGGGCTTGTCTGGGACCAAAAAGGGCAAACCCATTCCACACTCAACACTCATATGGAGAATGTGGACCTGCTCATTAGCGAAGAGGCCCAGCAGGACATGGACCTCAAATCTGCCTTTGCGCCAACAGTCCCCCGACAACCCTTCTTTCGATTACTACTTGGTGATCCCAAACAGAGCCCTGGTGGAGTAGCTGATGGACAGAGAGCCCATCGTACGCTCCTACTCAAAGCTCCCATTGGGCTGCGAGCCCCCACCACCTGGTATATGCCGCATGAAATACCAGGCGTCTTTCACAAGCTCCTCCGACACGGCCGAGGCTTTGGCCTTAGTGACCTAGAGGAAACTGCTAAAGTAGCGGGCCACAGGCCCCTAGGGAGAAGTTGGTTTCGCCCGGAGAAGGTCCAAGCCACATCCTCTTTCGCTTGCCAGTTACAATCCACCTACAAAGACCTCTCCAGAGTAGACCTGGATCTCCCGGAAGGACTACTGGTGGGGCTAGGCTATGCAGCCACCAGCCCAGACAGCCCGTTTGACTTTCGACAAGCGCAAACTACGGCTGAACGATCGGGAGTGGCAGGCCCACACTGCTGGAGCTTGATGCTGCCAACGAGTGCAAGAGTTGCCCAAGAAGTGTATGAGCCGTTAATAGGAATTCAGTACCCCATGTTGTGCAGCCGAATGGGAGATACTTGGCAAATCGGTACCACCTCAATCCGAGAGGATCAAAGGATTGCCACAGGCCTACGCTTTGTCCACTGGTGCCATACTTCGCCCAAGCTGCAGGCACGGCGAAACCCAAACAACGACCCAACGGTAAGAGTGTATCAACACCTCGAGGACCAACTCGCCAAAGCAGGCTCTGACACGGAAGACATTTTGGCCCTCACAACCACTCGTGAAGGGGCCACGAACCTACGCAATTATTTCTCCATAGCTGAGAAGAAGGCGAATGCAGAGACGGCAGTCAAGGTGGCAGGCGCCACGGCTAAGCATTGCATCGTCATTCATGGTGAGTCAACATTCCTCAGTGGTGAAGGACGCCACCTAGACTACGACCAGGAATGCTTCACACGAGCGAACGTGGCATACAGCCGAGCCACTGATCTTACCATCTTGGCATGCCCATTGAACATGCAAGGAATGCCTGGGGCCCTGCAAGTCTTAGCCGCCCTCCTACATGGTGTCCAAACAATATATACCTATGACAGCAATGAAGAGCCTACTGTCTTCGGTTCGTTGGACCTTCGAGTCACTCAGATTGCGCAAGCCACGTCATTCTTCCAACAGGCACTTCTGCCCCATCCAATGTGGCGCGGCCCTCTGCCGGTCTGTCTCGCAGAACACCATCACGGCAAGGTGAGGCGCTTACGCCTCGTCTTAGCCACGATTACGCACTTGACCAAAGCGGAAATTACCAGCCTCGTAGAAGGGCCCTACCTGCCTGGTGGTACGGTTTTGCATGACCTGGTGTATGGTTACGCAGCTGATGCTTCGCTCGAGCCTGAGTGGCTAGTCATCACGGATGGGCAGCAGCCAGGAAGTTGGCGACTCCTCCACAACAGCTCTGGCCCAGGGCAACGCTGTAGCGTGGGCAGCTCCCTCCGCTATCAACCAATGCCAAGCGCGCGTGAGCAGCGCAGTGCGCAAGATTATACCTTTGAAGCACTGCGCCGGGTGTACTTCTACGACGCGTGGAGAGTGCAGCCAATCCTTGATGACCCTGAATCTGACCTTGTCCTTCCACCGAAACCAGGCCTTTTAGAGCACGGCTGTTACTGGCCTTGGCCGAACCAGACACCTGAGGTCCTCTCTATCTCTGATCGTGACCCAGACAAAGAGGAACAAGCGATGCGAGAGGGAGACTCGCCGACCTCCCTAGCGGTGACAGATGCGGATATGGCTGAAGAAGACGCAAATGAAGCAGTCTCAATCCACAGTTCCTCCTCCAAGTCGCCCACCATTCCGAGCACAGAGCACCTGGAGGAAGCCGATGCGCACATGGCGGATGATGCTAGTGCTACCACCTCCTCTGTAGAAGAAGAGGGTGATTGCCTTAGCAATCGTCCGGCCTTTCCTGATGCATGTCCCACAAGTGATGAAATGCTGGACGCAGAAGATGATGCAGGAAGCGTGCTACCACCACAGGACGTGGAACCCCCAAGTAGCAGCCCCACATCACAATCATCTGAGTCCCCAATCAAAAGAAGACCGGGGTCCAAGGCCAGTGCCGGGCGGGCTCAATCCAAGAAGTTACGGAAATCTCCTGCTCCACCATCCAGGCAGTTACTCGGCAGCATTCCTGAACATGAGCAACCACCGGCCACACTAGCAGACTTGGCCAGTCGGAACGCTCAAAATCCGGTAGCCCCTGCTGGCAGGAATCCTACGACGCCACCTGGCCGCCCTGAATCAATGCAAGAGTGCCCACACACGATGACTGAAATCGACATTGCCGGTGATCAAGAAAATACAGAGCGTGGAGGCACGGCCGACACTGATCTCCAATTGGAATCCGAGCAGAGAGCCATGCAGGTCCTATACGACTATCAATCTGCGGCTCGAACGGCCAGCGAAACAGCCAGGCACAGGGTGCCGCTCCCTGCATTACAGACCTATAGTGACCTTCCTAGGGAATGGCCGATGGCGAGACTTGCTATCTCCAGCAAGCAAATCAATCGCCTTGTCCGTACGTTCCTCTGGAGGAGGGTGACAGAACAAGCACTCCATGGCTCCTCCTTTGTGAACATTCCGGATGAAATCAATCAGGCCTATATGGGGAATCTCCTCCGTATAAGTGAAGCCTTTGCTGCTCCCCTATCCAACCTCTTTGCTTTTGTGAAGAGTGGACATCCGGCATGTCCCTTCATCGCTCACAAACAGCTCGCCCTCTATGCAAACCCCCGATTCTGGCAATATGGCCTCCTGGCCTTCATTGCGCGGTGCTGTTCCTTTGATAATCAACATAGACACCAGGATCCAGGACCAGCAAAAGTAGAGGAAGGAAAATCACAGACGACGAAGGAAAAAGACGTTGATGCCCTCACCTTTATGCGCACTGTCCTCATGTCCTTTGTTAGGGGAATGGAGCATGGGGAACAGACATTGCCCACCAATGACCTCTTTATCTATCTACCAGTACAAATACTGCCTGACCTGGTTGTAGCCATGGAGTGGCAGGGCTACACGCCTGCGGAAGTGAAAGGGGGTTATGGATATCGGCCAAAAGAAGAGGATGCTGAGGACAACCCCTTGCTCGTGGGGGAGTGCGCGCCAAAGATATTGTTTATGACCGGTACCCCCGAATGCCGGACACGTCCTGGGCAGAAAGAGCCTACTTTAGTGGTGCCCTTGACCCGTCTTTGGGACAAGCTTTCTCGTTTCCCTCCCTTCTACAGTTGAGGCTGCGCATCGAAGTCCCATTGTGGCGAGACCTGACTACTGCCAAACACCCCAATGCAGACCTGCCTGCAGAAGAAGACTCTGACTCTGACGCTACAGGGTCAGCTGAACGGTCGCCTAAGCTTGCTCTCCCTGTTCCAGTGGGGCTTGCTGAACCACCAGAGGTTGGCACTGAAGAGGCCACGGAGGACGAGGACATGATGGCTGAACCCAACTACACCTTTGCCAAGGGATATGGACGCTTCGGCATAGGCTATACCCGATTAGCAACGGCGCTTGGCAATTTTGAACAAGGGAGCATTGACGCAGAAAGTGCTGTCGTGGCTCAGTGGCTGACCTCCGGGCTCCGTGTTGCCATGGCCCGCACAGGATGGCACCTGCTGTCTCCCCGCCTGATGCTGACCAAAGTCCCTGGGAGCATCCTCAGCGACTACTACCGCAATGGATATCCTCTCACTCCGAAAATGGCAGATCGCCCATATAATCAATATGGCACACAATTCTATACCAAAGAACGATGGGACCAGCTCTGTGTATGGCTCACTGGGAACCCCAATTTCAGGCTTCAACTTTTGGCCCACAAGCAGACGCTTCGAGACCACATGGGCTATAGTCAAGAAGCCATTGACCCAGGTAATAAAGCTCGCCGAACTGTCCCCCCGCCAGAATCGGGAAGCTCCTCGTCGGCAGCGTGGCCTTCCTGGCACAGTAGGCCCTCCCCATCGCCCTCGCCCTATGGGTGGTCCTATGGTTGGTGGCAGTAAGGTAGTTGGCAGTAGGACTTATCCCGATCAACAAACGTCTTCGAGTTGCTTGATCATTTCCAGGGGGTGGGTGGCCTTAGCCACCCTCCTACTGATGGCCTAATTGTCATAACAGGGTTCGCAAAGATTATCTCTTCGGTGTCTCTGTGATTTGGCTCAAGCAAACATAGCAAGCACGTGCGAGCTACCGCCTACGCGACAATGCCGACTCCCCAAGACCGTTATGAGATCAACCTCGAGTTGGTTACCATAGCAGGTACGGTATATGCAATGCAGACAGACCTCTCCCACTATGAGGATGTAGCAGAGCTTGAAGATGACATTCTCTGCTTTCTGCCGACAGTCTCTGATTTAGATGTCTTCGGCTGTGAACTGGAGTTGCTCAACCTCCAAAATCAGCAACCCCTGCCAGAAGCATTCCGCACTGTGCTCCTGCAACGACCGCAGCTCCAAATTGTCGTCCGTCCCTGCATGGTAGATGGGCATTCCATCTGGCAGTTCCAGGATGATGGCAAGGAGAGCTACCCCAAGGCTGTTCGCGTCCCGCCCAACCCGAGGGGAGCTGTTGCCGACAGAGCACTTTATGCTGCACCTTCACTTCGGCATGTAGAAGTGACAACTGGCATTCGACAGGTCGGAGCTGCGGCTTGGCAGGCGTGTCAGCAACTACAAATTGTCAAACTCCCGCCCTCGGTCATAAGTCTGGCAGAAGGGGCTTTCCTAGGGTGCTATGTGCTGCGAGAGGTCGTCGCCCCGGGGTGTATCCGATACGGTCCAAGGGTGTTTGCAGAGTGCTGCTCCCTAAGTCGAGTTGGGGCCAGTCATGGGACAGAGGACAACAGTGTCCTTGCGCCAGGGGCACAACTAGGTAAGTATGCCTTCGAGAGTTGCCTCACACTTACCACCATCACCTTTGACATGGATCATACTAGTAAACCTCGAGGACTGCCTGAAGGGGCGTTCTGCGGTGCATGCATTGAACAGCTCTGCCTGCCGAGTGACTTCCACAATATCGGGCCGCGTGCCTGTGAAAATTGTAAAAGCCTTGTGGAGGTCAACCTCATGGACACAGAGATCACAGCCCTCCCTTCTTCCACATTTGCCCACTGTGTCGCTTTAAACAGCATATGGCTCCCGCCACGACTCACGCTAATTGGCAAAGAAAGTTTTCTGAATTGTGTGGCACTGCAAGAAGTTGTCATCCCGACGGAGCTCAGGGATATAGGCAACCGTGCGTTTTGTGGGTGTGAGCAGCTGCAACGTTTCACCCCCCTGGACTGGGGTGACATTGAACAGTGGGTACAAGCAGAGCACAATGTCTTTTTTATGTGTGACAAGTTTGAAAAACCCCAGTGGGTTGAGCTGCTCCCTGCAGAAGGACCTGATTCGGATGCCTTTGACGAGGAACTCAACCACGAATATTGCCAATATCATGCCAGCCCATGGTAGACTCTAGGGGGGTGCCTTAGCATCTGTCTGCAGTTTCGAAGGCCTTGGGAGCAGCCCACGCGCAGACCCAGACAATTTGGCTCAAACAATCATTGCAAATAGCCTGTCGCCCATGGAAGTTGATGTTTCATCCATGATTAGCACCCCTCCTGAAAAGGAGCCGGTCATGGAATACTCCCTGCTGCTGACTACGCTTTCGGGGGAGACTTTCCAGGTCTCTCTCAGTGTTGCAAAGTTTGACCGCTTTGAAGATCTAGAAGAGCAGGTTATGGACTATCTTGTTTCTGTTACTGATCTCAAAGTTTTTGGGTGCTGCATTGACTTTCTGCAAACTGCCACACAGACTTACCTAGAGGACCCAATCTGGGACAAGCTACAGCAGGGAATGGAATACACCATCGTTTTTCGCAACTGTAGTGTTATCCTGCCATCTCAGGTAGAACTTGAGGATTGCCCTATCCCTCACATTCCGCTAGCAGTTCATGTCCCCATGAACCCAGAGAGAAGTGTCCCAGAAGGGGCCTTTGCAGGAGTTCCACGCTTGAGACATGTCAGCGTAGAAACAGGTATCAGGTTCATTAAGGCAGAGGCTTGGCAAAACTGTCGGCAGCTCCGCATCGTTAAACTGCCTGCCACAGTAGTAGGCATTTCCGATAATGTCTTCCGCGACTGCAAACTACTAAACAGCGTCGTGGCTCCGGGTTGCCTAGACTTTGGGTATAAAGCCTTTGCGGAATGTTGTTCCTTGCAATGGGTGTATGCATCGGAAGGGATTGCAAATGTGTTCAATAGCGAAGCCAAGCTAGGGCAATACCTCTTTCAAGGCTGTATCAATCTTGCTGAGGTTACCTTAAGTGAGCTTCCATCTCCCCGAGAGTCAGTACTGCAAGCTAGGGTCAGTGAGTTAACGCCGGGCTGCCTCAGCTCCACAGGAATCACTGCACTTGCTCTCCCAATGCATTTTGTAACTCTCGGAGCGCACGCATGCGACAGTTGCCGACTACTTAAGAATATAGACCTTTGCAACACCCAGGTTGAGGAAATTCCTGAATTCGCCTTTGTGCACTGCACTAGTCTCAAAGAAGTCCTTCTTCCGATAACTCTTCACACAATCCGAGTCAAAGCATTCATGAACTGTGCAGCTCTCGTGGAGCTTGCCATTCCGCCCTCGCTGAGGTACATAGGAAGTAGGGCCTTCCTAGATTGCACTGTCTTTAGTAGGCTTGTCAAGATGCCAGGAAGGCATAAATGGCGAGGAGTCTATGCAGAAGAAAATGCTTTCGCCATTTGTCCTGCTATGCGATGGCCACCTTGGCTGCACATGATCCCGGACATGGGGCACACCCCTGGTCTTGGATGAAAACAAGACTTTTTTCTTGGTTGCAGCGAGCGCTGCATCGTAGATACTCGTCAAGAGTCTGGGCACGCGCCTTAGCGTGGGTCCAAGGTAGGTCAACGATCACGACAGGGCAAATGCCAGAAGGGAGCGGAGAAACATCGCAATTGTACCCTTGCATAGGAAGCTCTACTCAAGAGTATCATGGCGAGGCTAGGGGCAAGCAAACGACAATAAACTGCACATTGCCAAAGACCTGTGTCCCTGAACAAACTGGATAACCCGTCTAGTCCAGGCAATGCTAGGGAATGTCGACAGATGCCAGTTGTCACAGGGAAGAAAAAGGACTAGACCAGACAGAGCCGGTGAACCTGTGACTGGAATGGGGGACGAGCTGACTGACAGCAGAGTGCGGCAAGCAAGATGCGCAAGCACTGACCAACCTCTTTTCGCCATTCGGACTGCTGTGAGCCAATAGGAGTGAGAGCCTTAGCTCTTCGTTCCTAACAGGCGGGTGGTAGAGAGTGGCAATGGCGGATGCCCAGGGGGAACCTTAGTTCCCTTTGTTGATGTCCGACATTTCCAATTTTGTACAAAGAAGTACAGATACCAAGCTAGGATTGTCCAAAGTTTCACCTGTTTCACCTGTTTCACACGGGCCTTGCATGCAGACGTTTAACTTTTGCAACGGTGCAGCGCTTCGTAAACCTGGAAGACACCCCACTCTGTTTGCTAGTTGGTACCTGTGGGTACCAACCAGTGCTGAACTGACCTCCCTTCGGGGGGGGTCTCTTCGCACCATCACCTGCTGGCTTTCGTCGATTATGGCCGCCTCTCATTGATTGTTGATTGGTAGCATGCCACTTGACTTGTAAGTGCAACCGGTTGAACGGGTTGCGCCACAAGAAAGGTCTTTTCCACGGCATGCTGCACAGCCACGCCACCCCACTTGCCAGGGATGCAATCGACGTTGAAGCATTGCGATACCCCGTTCTTGAGTGGAGAATTGCATCGTGACCATGATTTTGCCGCACTGGGGTGTGGCCGTTGGTCACTCATAAAGGTGAAGTGAAGTCCTTTTGAAGCCTTTTTGCGACTTTGCTTGAGCACAAACCTGCGCCGATATGCTTTTCGTTCGTTAATTCAGGCCCCTTTCTAGACTCTTTCTCGTCTCACATGTTTCACCTTGCACAGAGGAAAGACTACATGATGGTGGAGACACGGCCTGTGGGCCCTCGGTTGTGGTGTTTGTTGGTTTTGTGTGGTGTTGGGTTTCCTTGTTCTTTTCTCCACCATCAGACTGTTCTTCCCTCCCTTCAACGATGACCTGGGCACCATGCCCACACGGCGTCCGTACTCGTGGAAAAAATGGACTTCACCTCTCAATCACCAGTGACATGCCGTGGAAAAAACCTTTCTTGTAGCACAACCCATTCAACTGCTGGGGAGGCCCACTTTGGCGACCCTGGAATCCACTGCGTTTTTGGCGCTTGGTTTTGGGGCCGTCAATGGACAAGATTTTCCCACGCGTCGTGATCCGCTTGGCCGCTTCACATTGTTCCTCTCTGGAAGCCGGGTGTCCCTGACGCAGGGCCGCCTGCAATCACGCTGTGGGAGAATAGAATCATTTATAGAATAGAACAAGTTTGCAGGACCACCATGCCGACTTGCTTTTGGATACTAGTGGTCTCCAGTCCGACCTGCTTGTGGTGGAAGCGAGGGCCCGTGGGCCATTTTTTTGGGCAAGAGTCACAAAGAAGTGGGGAACAGCAAAGGGAGCCAGATTCACTGTGCCAAAAAAATTTTCTGGGGGCAGCAAAGATTGCAAGATTCAATCTTTACTGTGCGACAAAGCTTCTGGGAACAGCAAAGGTGGCAAGATTCACTGTGCCAAAAATTTTTCTGGGAGCAGCAAAGATTGCAAGATTCAGCCTTTACTGTGCGACAAAGCTTCTGGGAACAGCAAAGGTAGCAAGATTCACTGTGCCAAAAATTTTTCTGCAAGATTCAGTCTTTACTGTGCGACAAAGTTTCTGGGAACAGCAAAGGTAGCAAGATTCACTGTGCCAAAAATTTTTCTGGGAGCAGCAAAGATTGCAAGATTCAGCCTTTACTGCGCGACAAAGCTTCTGGGAACAGCAAAGGTAGCAAGATTCACTGTGCCAAAAATTTTTCTGCAAGATTCAGTCTTTACTGTGCGACAAAGCTTCTGGGAACAGCAAAGGTAGCAAGATTTACTGCGCCAAAAAATTTTCTGGGAGCAGCAAAGATTGCAAGATTCAGTCTTTACTGTGCGACAAAGCTTCTGGGAACAGCAAAGGTAGCAAGATTCACTGTGCCAAAAAATTTTCTGGGAGCAGCAAAGATTGCAAGATTCAGTCTTTACTGTGCGACAAAGCTTCTGGGAACAGCAAAGCTAGCAAGATTCACTGTGCCAAAAAATTTTCTGGGTGATTGGAAAGTTAACGTGTCAAAACCTGTGCCAATACACGGTGAACACCAATCTCCGGCCCAATGGCCACACACGCGCATATTCCCCGGAAAACAAAACCTGTAAACATACGCAAACATGACAGGCTCCACGGCGCCAAACCTTCGCTTAACATCGCCCCACCCTTCTTTCCTCTCATCCAAAATTAAGACAAACCACAAAATACGAAGAATGGGTTCACAACGTTTGGTCTCAGGGCGCTAGGTCGACTCACGGCGGATGTCCACCACAAGCTTTGTAGCAAACAAACATGCACCAAGCGTGCAAGGCTGCAATCAGACTGCCGAAAAAAGCAGCTGACCATTGATCCGGAAGCTTGATTGCTTTCGATCAAGAACATCATACAGGCCAAACGCTTTCTCCCCAGCAATTCTCAACCCTCACAGGTTTTCCAAACTTTTTGCTCCTTCAAGGGATCGAAAAAAGTGATTTTTCTGGACACCAGTTTGGGGTCAAAAAACCCTAGCAAAAACCGGCCCCGCCACAGAGGGCCTCCCCAGTTCAAGAACACGTGTGGCCATAAATGTTCGCCGGGCGTGGAGAACAAGTGCCTGCGGCGCTGCAAAACCATTGGAAAAGCAGCGGCGTGGAAAACTTCTGTCGCGTACGTGCAGAAACAATCGAACCTCTTGCTATTTTTCGCCCGGTGACCTTAAAATTTTGCCGACAAAACGGCCCCCGTTTTGGGGTCCAAAAACGGACCCCAAAATGGAGGCCACTCATTCAGTCTCAATTTGATTTGCTTGTGTCCGGACGACTTGGCCCCCGTTTTGGGGTCCAGAAAACGGACCCCAAAACGGGGGCCGTTTGTCAGCAAAATTTTTGCCGTCGGGCGAAAATAGTGCAAGTTTCGATTGTTTCCGCAGGTACGCGACAGAAGTTTTGCATACCGCTGGGCCACTGGGTTCCCATGGTTTTGCAGCGCCGCGAGCAATTGTTCTCCACGCCCTGCGAATGTTTATGCCCACACCTGTTCTTGAACTGGGGAGGCCCACTTTGGCGACCCTGGAATCCACTGCGTTTTTGGCGCTTGGTTTTGGGGCCGTCAATGGACAAGATTTTCCCACGCGTCGTGATCCGCTTGGCCGCTTCACATTGTTCCTCTCTGGAAGCCGGGTGTCCCTGACGCAGGGCCGCGCAGGACCAGCTGGAGTGGAAACTGCAGGGAGAGAGCACGGGTCCTGCAATCACGCTGTGGGAGAATAGAATTATTTATAGAATAGAACAAGTTTGCAGGACCACCATGCCGACTTGCTTTTGGATACTAGTGGTCTCCAGTCCGACCTGCTTGTGGTGGAAGCGAGGGCCCGTGGGCCATTTTTTTGGGCAAGAGTCACAAAGAAGTGGGGAACAGCAAAGGTAGCCAGATTCACTGTGCCAAAAAAATTTTCTGGGGGCAGCAAAGATTGCAAGATTCAATCTTTACTGTGCGACAAAGCTTCTGGGAACAGCAAAGGTAGCAAGATTCACTGTGCCAAAAATTTTTCTGGGAGCAGCAAAGATTGCAAGATTCAGCCTTTACTGTGCGACAAAGCTTCTGGGAACAGCAAAGGTAGCAAGATTCACTGCGCCAAAAATTTTTCTGCAAGATTCAGTCTTTACTATGCGACAAAGTTTCTGGGAACAGCAAAGGTAGCAAGATTCACTGTGCCAAAAATTTTTCTGGGAGCAGCAAAGATTGCAAGATTCAGCCTTTACTGTGCGACAAAGCTTCTGGGAACAGCAAAGGTAGCAAGATTCACTGTGCCAAAAATTTTTCTGCAAGATTCAGTCTTTACTGTGCGACAAAGCTTCTGGGAACAGCAAAGGTAGCAAGATTTACTGCGCCAAAAAATTTCTGGGAGCAGCAAAGATTGCAAGATTCAGTCTTTACTGTGCGACAAAGCTTCTGGGAACAGCAAAGGTAGCAAGATTTACTGTGCCAAAAAATTTTCTGTGAGCAGCAAAGATTGCAAGATTCAGTCTTTACTGTGCGACAAAGCTTCTGGGAACAGCAAAGGTAGCAAGATTCACTGTGCCAAAAAATTTTCTGGGAGCAGCAAAGATTGCAAGATTCAGTCTTTACTGTGCGACAAAGCTTCTGGGAACAGCAAAGCTAGCAAGATTCACTGTGCCAAAAAATTTTCTGGGTGATTGGAAAGTTAACGTGTCAAAACCTGTGCCAATACACGGTGAACACCAATCTCCGGCCCAATGGCCACACACGCGCATATTCCCCGGAAAACAAAACCTGTAAACATACGCAAACATGACAGGCTCCACGGCGCCAAACCTTCGCTTAACATCGCCCCACCCTTCTTTCCTCTCATCCAAAATTAAGACAGACCACAAAATACGAAGAATGGGTTCACAACGTTTGGTCTCAGGGCGCTAGGTCGACTCACGGCGGATGTCCACCACAAGCTTTGTAGCAAACAAACATGCACCAAGCGTGCAAGGCTGCAATCAGACTGCCGAAAAAAGCAGCTGACCATTGATCCGGAAGCTTGATTGCTTTCGATCAAGAACATCATACAGGCCAAACGCTTTCTCCCCAGCAATTCTCAACCCTCACAGGTTTTCCAAACTTTTTGCTCCTTCAAGGGATCGAAAAAAGTGATTTTTTTGGACACCAGTTTGGGGTCAAAAAACCCTAGCAAAAACCGGCCCCGCCACAGAGGGCCTCCCCAGTGGTTGCACTTACAAGTCCAGAGGCATGTTTGTTGGTGGTGTTCAAACGGTGGCGGCCATAGCAAACGACGAAAGCCTGCAGGTAAGGGTGCGAAAGGCACCCCCGAAGGGAGGTCATCTCAGCACCCTTCGGCGCCCGGAGGTGCCAAAACGGGGTGTCTCCTAAATCCGTGAAATGCTGCGTCATTGCAAAAAGTGGTCTGCTGCGCGCAAGGCCCGTGTGAAACAGGTGAAACGTTGGACCTATCCTAGCATGGTATCTGTGCCTCTTTGTACAAAATTGGAAATGTCGGAC